>PVHY01002737.1:0-120517 GCA_004024945.1 Uropsilus gracilis | reverse complement strand
GAAGTTTTACAAAGTTGTTCCAAATATCAGCATTAGTCATACACACAGAATTCCTGTTTTAACATTTCAAATATTTATACACTTAGCTGATTGAAACATTATCTGTGAGTTTGATGATGTTCTAGAAACAACTTGCTTCCTGGAAATTTATTACGTATGTTATCAATGTTAAAATCAATAATTTTGAGTTACCAAAATAAATATAGATACAGGGATCACTTTTCTAAGTCAGAAGTTCCATTCTAGTAACCTAAACAAGTAACTTTTCTGTAAATTATTCGGTCTAATCTCAATAAAACTGATATTTTGTTGTTCTTACGATTTGAAAACTTAATTAACAAAGCTGCATTTTCTAAATGCATGCACACACACTCTGCATGAGCAATGGTCTGATATATTGTAAGGTAGTGCAGAGGTGAGCTCACTTTTGATATGATTTTTCTTCTTCTGTGCTGTATAGATTCCTGCAGGGGTGTTGCAGAGGAGTGCTGTTGATGAAAAAGAGCAATCCTGTCAAAGGGATTCTTGTGTTCTGTGGTGAAAGAGGTAAAGTAGCTGAATGTCTCCCCACAAAAGCTGATACCTAGACTCCCCAGTAGTAATCCACAGCATTTGACTTAGTCATTTGGTAAACTTCCTACCCAGTAGTAACAAATCCTGTAGGGTTACTGAATAGACTAGCAAGATTAAGGGTTGGGGAAATTCCTAGCACAATAACTGTTTATGATCCAGAAGAATAATCCCATTGAAAACTAAATTAAAAGAGAACAGAGAAGATTCAACTGCTGCCTGATGACCACTTCTCACACCTGGAGTCTGGATTACTCTCTCTCTCTCTGGACAGATTTCAGTTGACTTGTAAGTAAAATTAGGTTGAAGATGTATTTAAATGTTTCAAAATTCTAGAGTCCATCCTTCTCTTCAGAGACTCAAAAAAGTTCCTGAAAGAGCTTAGAGTGATAATAGTATTATCAATATCAATGATGATATGACAGGAAAATTCTCCCAAAAGTTTTCAAAAAGTCATTACAAATTTGGCATTTTGGTGTCTGCTGCTGAACTTACCCTGATATTTTAAAATGTAAAGGAAAGTTTATCACTCACAAACCCTGAGTTACTTATTCCACATCCCCTAGACACTTACTTCTACATCTCCTTTTCTTCCTCTTCCATCTTTCATATCTATTAATACTGCTCTGTTAGTTTTTAGATAAATAGAAATTAAAATGTTGGTATGTATCTATGTCAGGCTAGGTAGAGTTGCAGAGTATCTTTTATCTTGGTAACTAAGGCTACTGGAAAAGCTTATTATTTTATTTTAAAGATTTCACTGTGAGTTAGGATGTGATTTATTTTCATATTAAGATTCAGAAAATGGGGTTCTGAGTGGCAAAATGACTTGTGCAATTTCACCAAGTAATTACTGGGAAATGTCAGAACTGGGAGGGCACAAGAGATAAAGATGGTTTGTGGGTAACGAGGTGATGGGAAAGCCTTGAGGTAGACAATGATGTGATATATATATATATATAGTTACATGTATGTGTGTATATATGTATATATAAATGTATGCAATAAAAATAAATTATAAAAAAGTAATTATTAGGGCAAAATAAAAGTATCAGAAGAATTATTTAATTAAAGCCTTGACTTTTTATATGGAGATCTGACTAAAATTCAATGTTGCATCAGTGAATGGAATTCATTCTACAGTGCATGTAAATAAGTGTTTCAAAATGCTTGTCATGAAGATGTCTTTAAATGTTCTAAAAAAATTTAAATAAGTTCTATGTTCCATCTAACTGAATCTACCTTTGCTGAAAGAACAATCTGGCCATCCTATCCTGCAGTAGTCTATGAAAAGAGGCTCAAACTCAAGTATGTCTCCATTAATGTGACTCTACTGGTCACAGATAGTAGAAGGAAACAACAAAAACACTGTGGAACTTTCTCATCTATGACCCAAGATGCCCTATAGAAAGTACTGCAGTCATGCTGTGTCTTATCAAACTGTGTCTTTAAAAGCCTCAGGATAGAAATTTGGGATGGGTTTACTATTTTATGGTATTCTCTAAACAGTCTTCTCAAAACATGTATTTTGATTGAATTGGTGACCCAAAGAAGTTTTCTTTTGCCTATCTACTTTAACATCTCAAAGTTTTTAATCAACATTGTTCCTTACCAAAAACACTTCCTTTAGTTTTAGTTCTCTTCACCTAATACTATGACTGGCCTCCCTATGGCTATGTTTCAACTGCAATCAAGCTTGCTCTATTTTTGTCAGGTCAATCTTTCTAAAATATAAACCAGATGTCAAAGTTCCCTGCTCTAGAAATACTTCAGTGACCTTGATACACTCTAGGGGATCCTTGAGGCCTTCTGTATTCTGGATCATGTACCTCTTCAATTCTATATCTTTCTATTCCTTTATTTGAGAATGAAAAATATGTGTCACATTTATTCTCCTGTCCCTCCTAAGCTCACATCTTCATTCAGCAAATAGATGTTGATACCAATGATGTGTTTTGAACTATGCTTAGCTCTAAGATTATCACAGGTGTAGGTTTCTGGTCTTTTGGAACACATGGGTAAGGGGAAAAGACAGATAATAAGATGATAAATAAGTTGTGAGAAGTATCTCTAAGGAAACAAAGTGGCTGCTGAGATATAAAAAGTAGGAATGGGACTTGCAGGAAGAAGGAAGAGATCTAGTTTTAAAAGGATGCAAAGAGGCCTGTTTTGAACATAGAGCAAAAAACCAGAACAGGTCTCCAAAGAGGTTGAGCCCACATCAAGCAGGACTTTAGGGACCTTGGAGAGATATCTCATTAATATTTTCAAAAGATTGAAAAGACGTTGATAGCCAAGATAAGACTCTACCTTCATAGATAGCATCAATGTAATAGTAATAATCAATGCTATAAAAGCAAAAAATGCTAAAAGGAAAATAGAATATGTTAGACAAAAGTGTTTATTTCAGATTTTTTGCAACCTAAAAAATCTGAAAATTTCTAAAGGTTCACTTTAGCATTGGAATATCTCAACCCTGTTTAGCCCAAATCTATGATCTGCAATAAAGTACATGGAGAAAAGGTAAGAGGCAGAGATTTTAGATACCACTTCAACTCTTTTGACTCTATTGACCCAAAAAGACTCTATTTGACTCTTTTGACCCTTTGACCCAAATCTATTATGAGTTTAGAGGGAGAGAGCAGAAATAGAATAGAGATTCCAGAATACTTATAAATTAAGCTTGACCTGATATTCAGAACATGAACATACATGGTATTTTTAAGTAAATTCTAAATAAAATTCAGCTCATATATAAGAATAGTCAGCAGAATCCCTGAAATATCAAAAAGAACAAGCCCATAGTATAGTATCTCATCAGCTTCAAGATTGACAGAGTCAAATTATCTGCATGTTTATACTTTGTCTAGCATTACAGGTGTCCTTGTTTTTAAATCTGATGCTGCATTTTTTTTGACAGAATGCTATAGTGTTAGAGTCACCCATAGGAAACTTGTATGGAAATAAATTTTAAAAGAAAAATAATTTAGAAGCAGGGTAAAACCTAGGCAGGAGGCAGTATTGCCACATGAAAAATCAAATTTTATTTTCTGATCACAATGCCCTTTGCGGTTGCAGCAGACTTGAAATTGGGCCTTTGTCACCTCAGGCAGACTCAGCACGGGGCCCTGAACCAGCCCAGACGCTGCTACATGGGCTGATGTTGACAAGCTTGGCCTTTGCTGCCCGGATGCCATGACTTTCATTGTTTACTCTCTTGCTCCTCAAGCTCTGAATCAATAACTGCTTTTTGTATGGAAGCTTCTTTTAAAAACACATGAGCATGGGGGAAAGGAGAAAGTGCACCAGATCTCAAAACGCTATTGTTCATCCTGTAAAACACTGATAGAGGAAGATGGCTGTATAGGCTAGGATGTGTGGAAGCTAAAAAGGAAACTTTCTAACACCTGAGAAACTCACAAATCCAGAACATGGGCTTTTCATTTGTTGACAAACTATCATGACCAGTTCCAAACCTACCTTGTGTCCCTGTAATGGGGTCCCCGGCACTATCTCCAGAGAGGTAGGTCCAAGACACTGAAGAAGCTGTGTTGGGCTTTCTCCATGATGCTAACTGAGGATATCACCCTAGCTTAATTTCTTTCACCTCTCCTTAGATCAAATTCCCAGGGAGCTAGAGCAACACTAAACTGCAGTCAATTGAGTTTGAAAATATTATAAATAAGCTTCTACAGCTGTTGCTGTATTGAAAGCAACAATCTACCATGCATGGCAGGCTGTTTGGAAAACCGTATATGCCTTTGATTAACACTGTGGAATCCCATGTCAGTGCTGTATAGCTCTTGGTGTGAAACAGCACCCACCTGATCCAATTTGCTTGCAACCTGGCTCAACAACTATCTGAGGCAGAAGCCTTTAAAGTGACAATCTGAGAAAACACTTTCAAAGTTTATTTCCACGTTTCTAAGATATGGTGAAGAATTTTCCCTAGCTTTTAAACAGCTATATTCTGTTTCAGTCAATCACGTTTGCCTGATGCAAAAATTGGCCCAGGGTCAGGCAGGAAGCTGGAGGCGAAGCTATGATCCCTGCTTCTAAGGAGCAATCCATCAGAGGAGGTGGTCCTTTCAGGAGCAGGGAGGTTGCAGCTCACACAGTTCATGCTCTGAAGCAACTGCCAAAGAATCAAAGAATCCCTTAAGAAACGGCTTTAAGATGGGAGATGCTGCTTTTCAAAGTGGAAAAAAGGAAAAACTCTGGAAACAATGTTGACAAGAACTAGTGAGATTAGAAAAACAGATACCCTAAGTAATCAAAATAAACAAATTCAATAAACATCCTCTAGTAAAATTGTTTCAGTTATGTCTTAAGACTATAATATTTTATTTCCCTTTTAACACTGAAAAATACCAAGTTTTCTAACTTTTAAAGTCCACCTTCCTAGGTGGAATCTTAGCTCTGTTACTTATTAGCTACTGAGTTTAGGCAATTGGATTTACTATGACTTAGTTTCCTTTGGAACCTGGAAATGCTAGGAACCTCATGGACTGATGAGATATTAAATAAGTTAATATACATTAAGACTCAAACAGTATCTGGGCAACCCCAGAGAGATAATTTTTAGATATTGTTACTACTACCGTTACGGTTATTTCTATTATGAGCAGCAATAGCAGCATCATTAGCACCATCATATGGGTAACTGAATTTCCACAGCAAAATTGTAAGAAACCATGGCAAGTTTGTCACATGAAACAGATTAAAAAAACTAAGGTCTTTTGACTAAATGTCCTGTGATACAAAGATCAGACCATAGACTTTCCAACAATAAAACCCTGTGGCTAGAATCTTGTGCTCTTTCAGCTATATACTTACAACTTACTGTAATAAATGAACCCCAATGTCACTTCAGTTGCTATTCTCACTAATGCCCTTGTACCTTTTTGTCCTAAGTCACTGACAACAAATTCCCTATCCTCTTCAAAAATATTTTCTTCTCACCTTCTCTCAAAGCATTAGGTATTATAAAAAGAGACAATTAATAATTTCCCCAGATCCCTAACTAGAAGTTACTCACAAGTCATTTACACCTTGTGTGAATTATAAAAGTTTATGTGCAGAATACCAGCTCAGTGGCATGTCTCTCCTTTTTGCTAAAGTAAATCCCTTTCTCACCTCCCTCCACACCTTTAACTTTCTCTGGTCTCTTATAGGTGATTGTTTCAGCACTTATTCTCTTGCTCTAAAATAGCTTCAAGTCATTTTCCCTTATTTATACTTTAAATAAGAAAACATCTTTCCTTTCTTGCTAAATCCTTACTTTTCACTGTGACTTTTCATTTATGGTCCACAATTCTCTCCATTCACTATTATATCCTATGTTCTAGAACTTGGGTTTGTCAAGCTTGTTGGCATTTCTAACTTAAAAGTCATTTGTACATGTGCCTCTTCGGAATCCCTAACTACCCTAATTGCTCAAGTAGTAACAGTTTGAACCTGCCATCTCTTTGGCACTTCCAAAGTGCCAAAGTGCTGCACACCCTCCCTTTGGCACACACTGTATCTGGACAAGCTTAATTTTCCACTCAGCCTTTCAACATACTTTTCTGCCTTCCTTTGTTTAATTACTCCAGTTTTTCAATTTATCATTAAGACCCATCTTTGAGTCCCACACATTGTCCCCCTTTTACTACCAATCTGCTTTATGGGTCTATAATGTAATCTTTTATTTTCTCACTAAAACCTTTTCCCCTCCTCATGATGTTCCTATTCATGTTCTTTATTATGTCCCTTGTCCTGCTTATGTTCCCCATTCCCACTGTACCACATATATCATCCCTTTCCACTAAACTCCCCATACTGAAATCAGGTATATTTGAGTCCTCCTTCCATTTCCTTGCTTATTTTCAGTCCATCATTCTACCATCAGTATCTCTTGTCTCTCTTCCTCCTTGTGTATTTTTCATCTGCAAGAAGTTAATCCTTATTATTCTTGGCTGGGCTGATACCACACATTCTTTTCCTTCGTTTTACTACCTACAATTTCTCTGAACTTCAGTGTACCCTGGACAATTTACACCAAATTAATATGCCAACACACTGTTTAAAATACTTTCTCAAGGTGGCCCATCTAGCAAGTAGAACAAAGAGTTGCACCCAAATTGTCTGCTTCTGATCCATGCTCATAATTGTGTGTCCTCTCTGTGTCAAAGTTCATGCCTGAATTCAGCATCCTTCATCCTTCATCCCACTGTTCACTCTTTGACCTATATACTATCGGTTGATTTACTTGTACTTGCTAATGTAAGCTTTCTTTATCCTTTAGAGTTCTTTCAACAGTGAGTAATAGAAACGCAAACATCTTAAATAGTAAAGGAATTTGTTATCTCATAGCAAGCCCAGAGGTAAGACAGTTCCAGAGATATGTAGTGCCACAGCTTAAAACCAAATCTAGGATCCTGATTCCTTTTTTCTTCCTACAGTATTTTTTCAATATGATCTCACAATAGCTTCTTTTGTGGTTGTATGATGGTGCTGCAGTTACAGGAAGTATGTACAGGTAAGACAACAATCAGTGATAGAAGTCTAGAATTTCTTCTAGAAGTGAAGAATCTTCCCACACTTTACCTGTCACTAACCTGTCCCACCAGACTCTTCTTGACATCTCATTGTCCAGAACTACACCATCATCACTGAAAAATTGTAAACAAAGCCATCAGGAAATTAGGCAGATTCAGCAGCTTTCAAAGGTTTTGCTTTAAAACCATAGTGAAAATAGATTGTATACTCCCAATTCAGTGCACATATAAATACATTTTCTAATATGTATATAAAGCACAGATTGAAACTTCATAAAATAAATTCTATCTTTACTGTGCAGTTTATTCAGACAGTTTTGCTCAATTCTTTCTATACCACAAAAAAAAAGGATTCCAACCACTCAATTGAATTTCAAAGTAACTGATAGACCACTACTTGCAATTTGAAAAAATAATAATTTACACTAATAAAAATTTACCCAAATCATGTTGGAGAAGGATAAACCAAGATGGTAGAAGGGGAAATGACTGCCTCAAAGACAACCAATACTTTTGCATTTCTTATGTGTCATAGATTTATCAGTTATCATTCATCTGTGCCTATGACACTCCTCCCTGGGCACTTCTTTACTAAATACGAGATGTTTCAAAATTAAAATGTTTCCACTTCTACGAAAAGACTGGAGCTTTTATTTATAGTTAAAAAAAATTGAGATTCCTCAGTAGTTTGTAAGTCACAGAAAATAAATCAAGTATTTTTTAAAATGTAAGATCTTGCTTCTTTTGATGATATAAGTAGAGCAAAAGGTCATGGGTGTTCAATTAATTTACTTTAAAATGCTCTTTTTAGATGATGTCCAAAACTAAATCACCAAAGATTAATCGTAATGACTGAGTCTCTCCCCTTGTTTAGAATGTCGAAGGGTCTGAGAGCAGCTGGTCCCATCTCTGTTCTTTCTTTTTGTGATTCATCTTGCATGTGACCCCCACAGAGAGGTTGCCCTGTGGCCCTATACTGCATGAGCTGCACATGGCGCCTGCCACTTTCTCTCTGCAATTATCCTACCCTCAAAGGCCCTGGCAAAGGCTTTAAAGAAGCTGTGTACCTGGGTTCACTCCTCACCCCACTGCTCCCAGCTCCCCACACACTTACGGTCACTTATATTTTCCCTGTAACTCATTGACGTATCTTGAGTAACTGCTTGATACAAGCACAGGATAGGCTGCAGGGAAACCCAAGTGAACAAGCTGACACAGGAGACAGACAGCTCTGTGAGGCAGAATTTAATAGTGCAGGTTTTTCTGGCTCTTAGAAAGTAAACCCCTGAGTGCCATTCCCAGCGCTCTGTTAATTATGAAAATTATCTCATCAAAAAAAAAAATGACTCTCTGGCAGTATCATCACCTGCATTTTATAGATGAGAAAACTAAGGTGTAGAGAGCCCCAGCAGTCTATCCAATGAAACATGGTGGGAAAGCAGTAGAGCTCAAGTGCAAAATGAGGTTCTAAAGTGTAATGTTGTTTCTCTCTTTTTCTGAATAACCTGCCCCCCCCCCAATCTATATGAAAGCAAAATATATTTGAAATAGACTTCTGAAGGTCAAGAAATAGATTTCCCAGTGACATACGCAGAATGAGGTGCTGGGTTCTAGAGGACAGTCGTTCCCTCATTTGGAGAGAAGGCTGAATTGGTGGGGTGCTAAACAGTGTATTGGTTGCCACATGAAGTACACTTAGGAGAGTACTAGGAAAGGCTTCTAAACTCCTCTTTCCCAGCTTTTTTAATTTAGTGGAGATTTCCAGAAGGAGGAAGCCCTCTGCAGCTTGCGTATTAATGAGTCTAGAGGTCAGGAAAGGAATGAATGGAGTGACCCCCAAAGAGAAACCAGATGTCATATTGCTATGTGATCTTCACTATAAAACTCAGTGTTTTGCAGGCAGTAGGTTGGCAGTCTCTCTGATGAATCAAGGAAAAACAAAGGAAGGCTCTCTCTAGCTGAGGTCCTTGAGAAAAAATTCAGACTAAGTTGTTGAACAACAGGTGGAGGGACCAGGGACTCCTTAAGCAGAACTCAAGGCAAAATTGACTCACTCTTCCAGTGTTTCAGCATCCATTCAGATGAGTGAACTAAACATGAACTTTCATTGTGTCAAACATCATCCTTTCTCCTGTTATATATAGAAGAAATCATAAGAAAACTCATAAAAGGTATAAAAGGCAAATGCTTTAAAGGATTTGCACTGGGGTATCCAATCAACAATCCCATGGTTCTTTCTACTATTCAAAGTCATAATTCTTGCACATCAATCTAGAATATTACTTTAGATGGAGGATGAATTCTTAACTTCCAACTGAAGGTTATTCATTGTCTGGGTGTTAGGTGACAGGGTCAGTGAACTGACCTGAGTACTTTATGCAGAAGTTGAGCCTCAAAGCTTTGCAGATTATTAATGTATAGATTAAGTCAAAACAAAAAAGAGGTTAAATAAATAGTGAATCATTTTCCAAGGTCAATGTACTCAGTTTCACAGCAAGATAAAACTGAAACCCCTGGCAAGAGCTCTCCTGAGCAAAATGAAGCCAAAGTTGTGGGGCTGAGGTACAGGCAGAGGGGACAGAAAGAAAGGATGTAAGATGTAGAAAGCCTTAAACATAGAGCTGTTTCTGGATGCTAAAAATTTTGGGCTGTTAATAAACAGTAGTGGTAGTAGTCATAGCAGGAGATTTTGGGGACAATTGTTAATACTTGATTTTATCTTCTGTTGACTTTTATAATGCCAATCACTGGGCAGTATGAAGGTGGACTGGCCATATTTGAAGGAAGCAATGGCCATTAACCAAGACTTCCATACCAGTGTTATTTAATAACCAGTAAAAACAGAGGTTGGATCCATTGGCTTTAGATGAGTGTGAACAGAGTCTGTGATTTTGAAAACATGAGTTGAACCACTTTCCTTATTATGTATCTGAACTTGGTGCTGAACTGGTTCCTTAAAAATAATAATAATAGTAACAACAATAACGACTCTGGAAGAGCATCCTGACAATCAGCATGAACTCATGTGCTGAGTAAGCATGTGTCCCAAACTGGCACATACAAAGCTGTAGAGGAGGAAAATAACAATTTCAATCTGAAATAAGGAAAAACATGTATTTTACAAAAGTCAGATAGTCTTCTCTGAATTTTCATATTAATATACAATGTCTACCAACATCACATTTATTCATAAAACACAATGAGATATGAATTGAAATTTTAGTAGTGACATTAATGTAGTTTATATAGACATAGATTTTTGAGATGCACACCTGAAACACAAAATGCTATAATTCAATGTTATTTCAATAAAAAGCTGAAAGAATGTAATCTGCCCCCAAAATAGGCAAATACTGGGTTTTGAAATGAGAAATAGCCGTTGGGGGAGACAAAGCATAGAGATAATGGTCATTCTTTCATTTCCTTACATAATTTCAAAAATGATTTTTAACTTCAACCTATACTAACCTTGAGAACACAATGTACCAGACATCACCCCCCCTTTCTGTCTCTGTCATTCTCCTCAAACCACAACTGCATACCATACATTACCATGTACGATAAAACTAAACTACAGGAAAGCTAATTTCTTAGAAAATTCCAAAAGTAAGAATTTTATTTGCTTCCAACATATACCTATATGAAAATGTGAGGATTTTTTTAAACTATTGTTTGGTTTTGCTTCTGTAAAGGAAAGTTTCAGGATTTTAATTTAATATTGAGTGAAGTCCATTAATCTTCAGTTGCAAATTTGTCAATACTAGGTTGAGTGATTTGGTAAACTTGTCCTCGGGCACCATTAACTTGATTTGCCAAATTCTCACACCTGTTCTAGGCCATCATAAGTGAAGAAGCTCTGCAACTACAATGGAATGATCTTTGAACTTTTGGTAAGAATAAAATGAGATCAAACGTTTCCCTATAAACAGTTTCCTTCACACCTTGTGATTCAGATAACAACTCTTAATAAAGGATAGTCAAGATGGAAGTAGTTGTAACTATTGAAGGCTTTGTAGAGACTTAGGTTTGGAAAGGATACTGTGATAGATGAATTTTTTGATTTGACTTAATTCACAGGTGAGGAAACTAGCTCCAGAGTTATAAATCTCATTGCTCATGAACCCCATCAGTAGTAAATCTAGTTAAAAACCCAAATCTTGCTTCATACTTAAGAGTTCTGTCATGTATGTCACTATGATGCAAAAAAAAAAAAAAAAACAAAGTAAAATTTGTCACTGTAAAATACTGGGTCTCTTTCCTGAGAAAGGTAAAGAATTGTGCAATATAATAGATAAATCTTACTGTGTCAAGCTTGGCATCATGCTTCTAGGTATTTCTCTGATGGCCCCCATGCCTATGTTTGCACCTACCTTAGCGTCAAGTGCTTTCCCATTTCTCCCCAGTGGTATTTTTTATGTCTTTATATGCCCACACAGTGTTATAGAAGTATATTTATAAATCTATTTTCTCCACTAAATATTAAATGCATTAAGCACACAATAGTTTCACAAAAAAGGAGGTTGTGATAATGAACAAAAATATTTTAAAATTGTTTTATTTTTATATTTCAAAAAGCAAAGATTACAATGTTGTTTTTCAAGGACTGTTATGAAGTCTAAATATGATGCTATACCATATGTTAAGTATTTCACATTAAGTCACTTACTTAACTTTATCAAATTACATAGGAATTCAACAACATCTATTGAATGCCTACTCATTCTTCTGGAAGTGTCAAAAAGTATTATATTCCTTCCACATGCTATAATCCTTCCACATGCTAATCACTGGGCTTTTAACAGCCATTGATTAAAAAGATAAATGGATAAACTTTCAGAAGCCATCTTTGTAATTCTACAATCTCCCAGAGGTCCCTAGCCCACAGGTTAGAAGCTCGTAAACTTTACATGTTCCAGTGGGTAAAATCAGGCTTTTTCCATCACAAAAATCATATTAATGAAGCAAAGTACATATCACATGAGCTTAGCATAAAAGTCTAAGAGTAAGAGAGGAAGACACAGGGAAAGAAAAAATAGCAGGTCTCTCATTGAGCAATTCAGAGGTCATTGTCAGAATGCAACTAGTTCGTTGTTTTTAATGCCCTTTGCCATGAAGGTACCCACTATGCCAAGGCAGCATAACATACATACACTGTCAATAAAACACACATACATGCTCACACACATACCCATATACACAAAATACCTTGAGGAATATATTGAAAAGCTTATGAGAAAGAAAAATAACCTATTTGTGTCAGTTTATGAACCTGAACAATTCAGTTTTAACTAACTCTTCTCCTTTTTTAAATTTATTTAATTAGTTAATATGGTTATAGTTTCAAGCACTAAAAGCCTGATCTGAAAGGTTTAGACAAATAATGCAGGGACATAACAGTAGGTATAAAGAATTTAGTGATTTACTGAAAAACCCAGAGTTATGACAGACTTAGTCAAGTCTGAATCCAGTAACTCAAAAAGGAAATATCAACAAGATTCAGTTTCTTCTTATCTTTGTTTTTCTCAATGGAGGAATTACTGTCAACCAGTATCTCTTCTCATGATGTAAAGAAGGTTAGCTACAGCTCTATATAATATCCACAGAAGAAAGGGAGTTTCTTTTCTTTTCAGTGGTTCCCACAAAATCCAATGATTGACAGACAGGTTCAAGGTGATATATCTGATCTGTTTTCTGTAACCAAGATGATAAAGTATATTGTCTGAATAGGCATGAGTTACATGTGGGGTAAGGAGTCATTCTGTTTTGCTCAGGGTGGTCCTGCTTATAACAGTATGGTCCTATGTCCCAGGAAACCCTGACCAAGTTAAGATGGTACATCACCTTAACTTTTATGTGAACCACAGAGGATGGGGTTACTTCCCAACTAGAAGAACCGAGATGAGGGTCAAACAGCAGATTCAGTACTAGGAAGGAAAGAAGATCCCTATGTCCTCCTATGAACTGTAGAACCATGTTGACCAACACACCAGATACATGTACTCCTTGAGAAATAGCAAACTGCCCTGTGGTAGGAATCAAGATGCTCATTAAGCATACACATCTATTCCAAAAACTGGGTATCCAAAAAATGTAATTTATCCTATTAACAATTTGTATTTACCTGTTGAGGTGGTAATGTTTTAGGTATGTTGCATTAAATAAAATATATGCTTCTTTTTCTTATGTGGCTATTAAAATTTTAAAATTATGCATGCATTTCAAATCGTATTTCTGTTGGACAGCATTACTATAAGATTGTTAACAAGAAAAAGATACATTCATGTCATATATAGATGGAGGCATATTTAAAAATTGCCTAGGATATACAGGTGCCTTTGATAGCAAATTGTAGATAAATTAGAGAGCATCAGATCCACAAGCAATGGTAAAATAAAAATGTCAGACTCAAGATACAATCCATTCACTCAATCGTTCTCACCCTTATTTGTGCCAAGATCAGTATGAAATACTGAAATTTCAGGCCCAAATAAGAAGAGAAATCCACACACCAGAGAGGGGAAGTTATATTAAAATATTCTTTTAATCAAACTAGAAAATATCATTGCGTGTCATGATTAACTCTAGCATACATGGTCTGTGTTGATTTGATTATAACATCCAAACCATGTTTTATTTATTGAATCCATACTCCACATTTGTTCTTCCTACTTTATGCCAAGTTTCCCAAGACTGGTATTATCGCACTAATACATTTCATACAACCTATTTCATTTGTTTTAGGGGTCCCATTTTACTTAACGATCAAATGTTTCTTGAGCTCATATTTACTCACAGGAAGCAGGTCAGTCCTGTGAAGCCTAATGGGCTTAGCTTCAAATATCACTAAAGTCTCTCATCAAGTCTCTTATCTACTATGTTTTTAACTCCTTTGTGCCTCATTTTCCACCAATAGAATTGAGAAACAAAACTCTAAGTGACTCTTTGAACACACACACACACACTCACACACACACTCACACACACATCTTTGTTTGCAATTTAATTGCAAATTGTTAATCATCTGGAGAAACTAAATACAAGCAGTCCAACTTTCTGTAATTGGACTGCCCTCAATGTAACTATTTTCAATCACATGGACGATTCTGTATGCTAGCAATTGTGTTACCTCTAAACATCCTTGAAAATGTTTATTTGAAAAGATTACCTTGTTTTCCTTCAGGAAAGATGGCAAGTAGTTTTTGATAGTTCCTCAGAGTCTGCCCTTGTTAAATGAATATACTCAAAGAAAAAAAATGTATTCTAGCCCACACACGTTAGAGATATTTTTTCAAAAACCTAGATTAGAGAAGATAGGTATTACAAATAACATATTTGTTGGAAAGAGTGAAGAAATCACAAACTTGCTTGGATAAACACTATTAAATGAATACTTAACCAGTGTATTGCAACAGCTACCCTCTGGCACTCACTGACAAGCTCGACTCATGTGTAAATTAGGTTGCAAAACTTCCTTGTCAGAGAATTCACCCTGTTAGAAGGACTCAACCCTGACTTTGAATCCACAAGGACAGAAAAATCAATGTGACAGGAAAGCAGTTTCTGTGTCAAGCCTAACCAAGGAGAGAAAGGGTTTTAAATTAATCATGATTTAGGGATACTGGTAAAGCAGTGTAAAAAGCACATTCCTCTGGAAAAACGGAACATGGAGCCTGGAGCACTCTGCATGTGTTACCCGTAGTACTGCCCTTCTTTATAAACAGTATTCAATGTTTACTGTGGGAAGAGGGAAGCGTTATTGATCTTGTGTAAACAGATGAAGTGCGTCAAAATCCATAAGCTTTTGGCTACAGCAACTATACACAGTTTTTATCCCTGTGTGTACAATGATGATAAATGAAATTTCCTTCTCTGTTGGAACCTATGCATAGAATTCAACAAGCTAAGAAGACTTAATATATATTTAATTTGGACTCTCCACAAAAGTAGAGGGCTGGTGTGAACTTCCTATCAAACACCACTATCTAGATATGTCTTTGTTCATCTCTCACCTACTTTGGACAAGAAGTGCATGGAAATGAGGGAAAATAATTTTTGCGTGGCGCTTACTTAGTAAATGGTTCTGTATCTGTGACACACAGACCTACTAAGATTACTGTTAATCCACTAACATTAGATGGCGCCAGTGAGGCAGTCAGCTTCCCAATGGGCCAGATGATCATTACTTCAGGGGTCCTACTCTGTTGGTAAAGCAAGGTCCCTTCAATTTGAAAATGTCTGTCTCCGTTTGTTTCCAAGTTAGATGGTTGAATCACTGCTTTAGAGAGAATGATCCTACTCAGCTGACTTTGTTCCTATAGAGGTACCACACCTTTCTAGGTCAGTTAGAACTGATCTTGACATTACTGAATAAATGCAATCCCCTCTCTAAAGTGCTACTGACCGTAGTGGTGGGCAAACTTGGGATTCACTCACAAAGGACCAATATTAAAAGTTTAAGCAAGTTCAGAAGTAGAAAAGAACTCTCTCTGTAGACCTTTTGGGGAACATTCATCTGGCATTAAGAGCCAATACAAAAGGGCAAGATTGATTCATCTATTTCTACAATCATATCTGAGTAACTGGACCAGGATTTTTTTGGACTTTGAAAAAAAATTCACTTGTCTTGACCCTGTCAGTTGTTGGTCATGATGATACAATTTATTCTCAGCAATTTACTCAGTAAATGTAGAGACATCCTATGAATACCAGCAGCAACATACCCTCTTTTAAAAATGTTCTTTTGACTTTATTTTACAAGGTCATATCTATAATCCTAAAATAATTACAAGTCATGAAAAGTTCCATCTGACACTAGACAAGAGATAATGTTGATGAGGTTCAGATGGATGAAGAAAACCAGAAATCACATAGTCTCACATGATCACTTGATCAGAAGATATAAAAAATAGAATATAAATGCTAAGTCCATAAAAAGTATATAATATAAACATATACAGATATGAGAGTTGTAAGGATGAGTAGTATCACAAGTAAATTTCATTCCAACCATTCTCCTTTCTTTACAAAAATATTAAAAATTTTATCCAGAATAAGAAAAAAAAGTTTAGATAACAACACTATTTTATCCCTTCATTGGTCTTTAAGTTACACTAGGAACATCCAGCCAGCCCTTACGATGCTCCTTTTGTAGACTCTTAAGCAACAAACTCTCTAAGACACTATTTATCAATCTGCTCTCTAAAGCAAAGTCACTCCATTTTTTGTAAAGAATGATATAGCCACCAGTGTCATCTTCTTTGAGAATCTGAAACCATCCATAACCCTGAATGTGTTCAATTTGGAAGCTCAGCGACTTCCGGTTAGTACTTGGTTAGTACTTGAATGGAAGATCCAGCCCGTCTTCACATGCACCAAGAGAGATTACTAAAAAAGCCCGTGGGCATTCCTTCCCTGGAGATTTTTATAAGTAAGATAACCTCTCACCTCTACTGTGTGACTTTCTCCAAAAATAGATAATCAGCAAAGAAATCCTTTCAAACTCCTTTTTAGTTCTCTCATGTATGGATTATTTTCCAGTAACTCCAGCTATTTATCTTTCCCCATCTTTTAGTCAATACTTTTATGAAAGGACAGTCAGAGAACAGAAAGCAAATATACTTGAAGTTTTCTAATAGTTTTTTTTATCATATTTAAACTCCAAGTTCTACTTAAATTTTCAAAAGGAGGCAAAAAATGTACCAATCCTCTTGTATAGACTAAATCAATAGCCAAATTTCTTAAGAACTTTCCATGTATCAAGACTTACTCTGAGCATTTCATATTAGTGATCTTCATTTCCCAAACCTATGAAAAAAAATGTATTTTTATTATACCCATTTTATAGATGAGAAAACAGTCTTAGAATGACTGTTTCATACTAACAAGAGTTAGAATATATTGGACTGAGATTAATTTATAATTTCCGATGGCTGCTCTACAAATTATAACAAAGTTAGTGACTTAATTCAACATAAATTTTTTCACAGCTCTGGGATCAGAAATCTGAAAGCAGTCTCGGTGGGCTAAAACTGAAAATAGCTGATTGCCTTGCAATTTCTAGGGAAGAATCTGTTTCCTTATCTTTTCCAGAATGGGTTCTTTCTTCATTCCTTGGCTCACAACTCTGCATCATATCATCTCCTTCTCTCCCTGTTCACCACTATGTCATCTGTCATCTTCTCTTCTTTATGAAATCTCTATCTCCCTCCCTCTGATGAGGACTTTGTGATTACATTTAAATTCTTCCTAGATAATCCAGGATAATCTCCCATCTCATCATCCTTAATTTAATTACCTCTCCAAAATCTCTTTTGACATATAAAGTAGCTCTCACAGGGTCCAGAGATTAGTACCTAGATGTCTTTGGGATACATTATTTAGCCTAATACAATTGGCATCAAACTGTCACTTTCTGAAATGTTATTGAATCTTCTTAGATGAGTAATTCTTAGCGTGAATGACTGATCTTCAGCAAGTATGTGGTAATTTTATAAACTTGGAAGTTAAATGAAGCAATTTTATTTGAAGTGTAACACAAAATAGTGACAAAGCCCTGTATTTTCAGTCAAGAAAAGTAGTTCTTATCATTAACTATATGAACAATGTTGGATTAGGTTTTCATTCTCTTGGAATCAGGGATAGTAGAGATGCCTCCATCTGTTGCCAACTCAGATAAATAAAATGAAAAAAGACTCCAAAATCTCTGAATTACACAGATAATATTGACTTTGATCATCAAAGTCACTCTACTTGATCTCTAGAGTCTCTTTAACTCTGACTTTACATATTATCAAATGTAAATAGCAGCATTCATTGTCACATGCTACATAACAAATTCCCGCAAAATGTAGTGGCATGAACTAATAAGAATTATCTCTAGTTTATGTGACTCTAGATTTGGGAATCACATTGCTGGTAGCTATGACTCACTAGGTCCCTCACTAGGTGACACTTAAGGTGTTAGTTGGTGCTGCTCACCTGAAGGCTTGATGGGTCTGGAAGTTTGCCTCCCAGATGGCTTATCCAATTGTTATTGGCAAGGGGCCAACGGGACTATCCATAGGCTGCTTGACTGATCTTACAATGTGGTGATTGGGACCCTTTAGAGTAAATAATCCAAGTGTGAGAGAGCAAAAACAGGTATATATTATGATCTCTTCTTGGAAGTTATATACCATACCTCCTTCTGTATCCCATTGGTCACACTGACCAACCTTGCTTGATACAGTGTGCCTGGGGACTATACCAAAAGACGGATTCTGGGAGTTAAAGTTAAAGCCACTTAGGAAGTCAATGACCTATGTGGATAATTGCCTTAGCAAAAGGGCTTCCACTTTGGTGTCCAACTAGATACCTCATCAGCATGTGGAAAAGTATATTTCATAATACTATGCAATGATAGAATATATTTGTCTTTGAGGAAGGATATTAACTCCATAAAACTTACATTTTTAAGGACACAGTTCTGATGACAGTTAAGAGTGACCTTTAGTGGAGTCTTTTTGCTTCACAGGTGCATCAGACTATAATGTGAATATCTAGTATAGCCTGCAAGCCTCACATGTTCCAGCACCTTCTATACATGGACTGTGACTCCATTCTCGTTATACCTAGGCAGGCACCTTCCCAGTTCAAATCCCTCATTCTCCATGAAGATTTCCCAAGTTTTGAGAGAGAGCACATAGCTCCTTTGACTTGCAAACAGTTCCACAGCATGTGATTAATCTCGCCATTACAGTATTTATCAATCTTTCCCTTCAATATTTAATTATGCTTCTCTACTCAAATATTCTGCATACTCCTTAAGGGTGGGAACCAGGACTTCATACTGATGAAGAATTCAGAGAAATTATAGAAGTCATTTTTAAATAAAAGAATAGATTTCCTTCAATAAGTCTTTTTTTTTCTGATACATTCAGTGAATATCACTACATTACCACTTTTGCTTTCTTGGTAGGCATTCCGGTAGGTTGGTCTGGAGTGTCATAAATAGAGATAATATGGGCAGGTCTCTGTCCTTACATGCAGGAGATGATTCTCTGATGGTACTTTTTCAATGACCGTGTTCTTGTTCCCTCTTTTCCCCACTGCATTGTCTTTTACCCTTCCTTCTTGTCTCTTTATAATCCCCTACCCCCTAACTCTTCTGTAAGAATGTCATTACAGGAGTATATATTGCTTGGTCTTTGTGACCAATTGAATGATCAAACAATTTGTTGTTCCAGTTTCTTGTCTATATAATGATCTCTATGTTGCCTGTACAACCACATGTATACAAATGTCAGTTTCTGCTTCTCAACTACTGCCTAGAAAAAAAATTGAATGATCAAACAAACATTCTATGTCTATATCACTCTTTTTTTTAATTTCTCCTGCTTCACTGTTGAACTGAGTTGAATGATTTTTTTTTCTTTCTTTTCAAATATTTTTAAAATGTTAGTGGAGAAAATGTAAACAATCACATAACTTTATGCCTACCAAAAATTTACCTCTTCCTTTCTATGTTCAAATCTCCTAGAGCATTGTATAGTGAATAGTAATGTTCATTAAACACTTGATAAATGCATTCCTCAGTGTTACTATTTTTTCATGCAAACTATAGAAATGATTGATTCTCTTTCCCAATGTAAATAATAACATGCCCACTGCCAAATCACTTAATCAGTGTTTCCTTTCCCATAAAACAGGGACTTTAATTGGTATCTCTCTTGTACAGGTAACAGAGAAAATTCATGTAAATTATGTAGTTTAGTGTTTTTCCATAAAATAAAGTGAACAAATGATTTGTAGCTGAGATCAAATTCCATCTGCTCATTTTTATCTCTGAACATAAAGATTTGAAAAATACCTCTGACTGTCCATCATAAACAATTAAATTGGCTTTCTTTAAAATCAAGCTCTTTATGATTTGTTGAAACACAGAATACTTACAATGACCAATTATCACTAAGTATTAGAAAATACAAAGAAAAGCTAAAATACAATACTTTATCTTAAGGATTTTTTTTTTATTCCCACATGCTTTATTCCTGCATAAGGAAAGTAAACATTATAATAGAAAATTACAAAACACCATCTTGTACTAAGATTGAGAAAGGCAAAGGGGGTGTTTAGAAAGATCATCCAGGAGAACCTGAAAGAAGAAGAGATTAGGGGAGGTTTTCCTGGGGATGTTAGTCACAAAGGCATTAGACCCAGAGAAAACTTATCCAAAGTAGATTAAGTTACAAAGGACAAGCGGAGCATGTACTTCCTGAAGGCAGATGGACCCCAAAGAGAAGACAGTGACCTGGAAAAGTCCAGTGCCTTTCCCCTAATTCACCAACGAGCTCATCTGCCCCCCCCCTCGAAAAAGAAACAAGTAAAGGAGATGAGAAAGGTCAAGAGTGATGTTCTAATGGAAGATCCTTCAACTATGAAAAAAGCATCAGAAACAGGGAAGAAATTTTATTAATATCCAATAGGCACTTGGGGAGACCTATGTGGGAGGTACAAGAAGATTCTTGGTGCATAGTGCTCCTGGGAGTTATGTAAGGTTGTGGTCTTGGTAAAGAGTGTAGAGGGAAGCAACAAGGTATAAGGATGTATTAATTTCTCATTGCTGCTATAACAAATTTTCTCAAACTTGATGACTTAGGTAATGCAAATTTATTATCTTACAGTCTGAAAGCCTGTAGACCAACATGTTCCCTGAACCAAAATAGGATATTTGAGTGTATGTGTATATATATATATAATAAAATATATATAATAATATATATATTTATATATTATAGATGCATCATATTATATATACATTATAGTATATATAAATTATATATGAATATAAATGTTTATATATTGTGTATAAATTATATATACTATGTTAATATATTGTATATAGTATATACAATATGTGTAATAATATATTAGATAATATGTACCATATATTATATATAGTCATTATGTTTCATATTATATATAGTATATATATATGATTTGTTTTGGTAAATATATAGTAATCTAGTATCCTATATTCCTTTCTAATGACGTCAGTGAAGAATCTGTTTCCTTGCCTCTTTCTGTTTTTAAGGGTCACTTGAGTTGTTGATCCCCTTCTTTCATCTTTAAATCCTGCCATGCCCAGCTGAGTTTTTCCAAATTGAATCACTCCAACCTCTTCTTCTGCTTCCCTCTTCCACTTTTACGGACCTTTGTGATTACATTGGATCTGCTCAGCTAACGCAGGACAGCCTCTCTATTTTAAGGTCAAATGATTAGTGAACTAAATACCGCTGCCATATAACCTAAGGTGCTTTCAGTTTCCAGGGATTTCAACATGGACATGATGGGCACAAGGGTGAAGAGGTGTAGGCATCATTTTGCCTACCACAAAGCAATTATACAACTCATGGGCAACACTAGCTTTTATAGGTTTCCTAGGGACTGTATTAGGATTTATCGCCCAGTAAAGAAAAAATACTTCTATTAACCTCCTTGCAATTTACTTCATATATTCCATATTCTTATTAATTTTAACCTTTTAATTTGTGGCTGAAAAAGTTATGTTAAACAACCTCTATGATTATAGCTTTTTAAATTTTTTCTTAGTTCTATAGGATTTTGTTTATATAGAATCATTTATATATGATATATATTCTACAGATGAGATATATAATAACATGTATTATATATGACATATTTGAAAATAAAAGGGTAATCGACAGAATGAAGGGAAATATCTATAAATTGAGTATTTGGTAAAAGACTAGTATCCAGGAGGTATAAAAAGCACTCACAACTCAATAAACTGAGGACAAACCCTTCAGTTTAAAAATGAGCCAAAGATTTTAAGTCTTGTCAGCAAAGAAGATTAACAAATGCTTGCTCAAGCACATGAAACAATGATAATCATCATTTATCATCAGGAAAATGCAAATTAAAGACATAACTTATCACCCTGCAGCAACTAGAATCTCTATAATCATGACAAACAATACTATGTGTTGGCAAGGATGTAAAGAAATGGGAACCTTCATAGATTACTGGTGGGAAGGTAAAATGGCACAGTTAGCCCAAAATTTTTTATTTTCTCAATAATTAAAAATTAGAATTATTATATCCAGGAATCTATGCAAAAGAAATAATACTGGATCACAGGTGAGTGTTCTTAGTGCCATTAATCACAATGACCAAAAACCAGAAACAATTAACTGACAGAAGTCTATGTTCATCATTGGTAAACAGACTTTTAAATGTGGTATAGACATTAAGTCAAATAATATTCAGCAGTCAAAATATAGCACAAATCATACATGCAGCAACAGTTTGGGATCCAAATAAAAAAGAAGGCATCCATAGAAGCATAATTATGGCATGATTCAGTTATATGAAATATCCAGAGAAGACAGAGATAGAGCAAAGGGACAATTCAGTGGCTGCAGAGAGCAAGAAGTAGAAATGAATGCTAAGAAACTCTTGGGATAATGGAAATGTCCTAAAACAAATATGGTGCCAGTTGCATTGCTGCATATATTCACTACAATCTTTTAATTGTCAACTTACTGTGGGGGAAAAGTTTGGTATGTAAATTCCAGCTCCATAAGTTGCTTATATAATAAAAAATAATTATATTATATTTGAAAGTATCTGGTCATAAACTAGTTACTAAGCAAGAAGTCCACTTATTATAAAGATATCCTCAGGACATAAAAACTCTGACCTATTTCTTAGTCTATTTTCATCTGGTCCCAATCAAATCAAAGGAAATTAATTTAGGTTAGGCTCCCCTAAACATGAACATATCTTAAGTGGAAAATAAAGAAAATAAATAAAAAACAAAAGTGAGTCATATCTCACATGACCCAAACTTGTTAGTCCACCTCTAAAAATGAGTCGTGAAGACAATTTTTTCCATGCTTATGAGAGTGTTTGAGGGAAAACTATGTGCTTGGTTTAGCATAATTGACCACAATAATTATAGTGCATGAGAATTTTCGCTGTATTTATAAGACTGTTGGATTTGGTATGGGACTGAGGGAGTCAGTGCTTGAAATCTAAGTCTTTAATCCACAAAGAGCCTTGCTTCTCTTTTATGGTCCAAACTCACAATTATGGGTTGTGAAAGTATTTATGCTTGTTCAGATGTTCCTTAACCACGAGTTTGAAGATGTCCATCTTCTAAACAAATTCAATTCTGAGGAAAAGTGTCAAATTGTCAAATCTGAGAACTGTATCTATTTTTATAATTAGCCACATCTCTAGCAATGAGGTAAAGAAAAGCCCATCATTTAAGAAAGACTGTCCAGAAGTTATGTTTTTTTTCCCCTGTTGATCTTCCTTTGAACTTACCTCTTCCTGTCACACTGTGCCTACTGACACATAGTCTCTTCAAGCATGCAGCTAGTCTTGCCTAAAAATGGAGAGAGTCTAGAGTTAACCAGGCCAGTTATGCTCCTGTTAATTGAATATGTCTTTCAAGCTCTCTATTCCAGCTTCTGGGAATCTGGGAATTCTGGAAATCTTTCAGGTAAACCATCACCCTGGCCACAAGTTTTTAAGAAAAAATATGATTCAGATTCTTAAAAGAAACACTTAGGATTAATAATGGCCCCAGAACTGCTGAGACCACCTATAGTTCACCAGTTTGATCACAAACTCCCAATGAAAGTAGAAAGACCCCACACACCCCCACCAAACAAGAGAGTGACCACATTACTTAAGCAGCAGCTGCTTAAACTGTTCATTTTGTGACAGTCAAAATCAGTAAAGCAGAAAAGTCATTATTTCAAGCCCAATTAGACTCTTGGGATCAGGAACAAAAAAGCATTTGCTCTGCTAGACTACATTTATATATTACAGTATCAAGGCTAAAAAGAGCTGCTTTTAAGTTTGATGTCCAAAAGTCATTTGAGACAAGATCATTCCAATTAAGCTTATGTGATAAATTGTCATCATAAAAGCAGATAGTCCTTATATAGGACCAGTTCTTATATGCCAGATATTTTGTTTTATTTCTGTCCTTCCAGATAGGCAAAGAGAATAAAGAGGAGAGTTTAACTGTACATCCAGATCATCTACATTTTGTGCCTAGTATCTGTGGTCATGCTGGAAAAAGAGAAATTTACTCTCTTAATTGGTAGCAAGATGGACCATGAGATCATCAAACCCCTCATTTTTGATTCTTGTCCTTCAATCCAGAACCACAACTGAAGCCACTAATGAAGCCTGGCTCAGACTATGTGGCAAAACCACAAACCCATAGAGAATTTGTCAAGACCTAAGTTCAGCTACCATCTCATCTCGTCTGCTGTCAAGTGAAATCAACTCTTATTTGTTACCAAGAGACTCAGACCTGCAAATGACCCTGAACCAGCCACTGTTAGTAGCTGAGCCTTACCCCATGGCACCAATACCTGCTCTTCTTTCAAGGTCAAGTGTATAGTACAGACAGTGACTTCTGAGAGCAGCTCTTGTACTAAAAATAAGCTCATCTGCTTAAATCTTTACTTCCCAACACGTCTGAATTCTTGTCACAGCACACATTTCCTGATGTGTTTGTGCCTTTGACCTCTCACCTCTTCTTCTCTCCCAGAACTCTACATCTGATACTATTTCCCTGACTCCTCATGCCTGGTATTTGACCAGTGACCCTACACCCTGTGGGGGCCACTAGAACTAGAAGAACAGGACTATCACTGTGTGACAGTGAATTGTCATATAATCTGATGTCCCTCCACAATGCCAGTTGCAGTTTATTCATCTAAATTCATTAAACTCCTTTTCTCAATTTAACGTATATTTGTTATTTTTCTGGAAGGCGTTGTATGAAAATTACTACATACACCCTACTCCCCAAACATGCATCACTCCCCACCCCCACTGCCAAGATTTTTCTGGTTTCATGCTGGATGTGAGGGTGAATTAATGAGAAGAGAAACAGCTGATGTTGAATGTTTTGCTCTCTGAAGCATGAACCTGAAGTTTTCTCTGACTTATGAATCATAGTCTAGATGACAACATCCTTTGAAGTTATTTTTATTGAAATGTTAGAAAGAGCATTTCCTATCCTCCTCATAGGGGTTTCTGTGTAAGTTAATGCTGCTTCTGGAGTACTTCAAAGGGAGTATAAATACATATAGTTTATCAGTCCTCTCCACGATGTTTACCTCTAGAGCATCTAGCTCAGTCCAGTCAAATAGATTCCAACAGAAACAGAGTGTGCGCTACATCTACAATTCTTATTATTCAGTAGCACCAATTTAGCAAAGCAAGAACAAGTGAAATAAATGTTGATAACAATTTACTTAACACTTTATATCCCAGACATTAAATGCTATGTCTTTAAAATCTTGTATATACTTTTTATTTAAAGTGCATACTTTTCTCAGTACAGCTAAACCATACTTCAAATGTTCGGTAGTCATGTACAACTTGAGACTACCACAGTGAACACCCAGGCCTAAGTATTCAATAGTGAGAATCATCCAGAACAAAGCTTTGGAATTAGAATGACTTTTTGAGAAGGGGAGGAGGGAAACATTGGGGAAGGGATGGACACAAGAGATTAAGATGGTTAATGGGTGCTCAGGTGGTGGGAGAACCTCAGGGTAGACAATGATATAATATATACATATATGTACAATCAATTAAAAAAATAAAACTATAAATAAAAAATACAATAACTCTTTTTTATAGTTCTCTTATAATACCAGATAGCATTATATTTATTTCAGGTATATAACCTAATGATTCATGAGTTGTATATATTACAAAATGAATGATCAAAATGATCATCAACGTAAGTGTAGTAGACATCTGCCACCATATACTCATACAAAAAACAAATTTCTCCTGTAATTAGAAGTATTAAGACTTACTTTTAGCAACATCTCTGTGCTGTACATTTACATCCACAGGACTTAATTGTTTTTACAGTTGGCAGTTTGTATTTTTGGATCCCCTTCTCCTTTCTCTACCGTACCTCCTCTGACAGGTGCCAATTGACTGTGCCCGCAAGCTCAATGTCTATGTTTATTTAAAATTCTCTACATAAGTGAGATTATCCAGTGTTTGTCTTTTCTTTAATTATTTGAATGATTACACTTTTGAAATTGACTAGACCTTATCCAATAACAGTGATATTAGATATCACTTAAAGAGAAGCCAGTGCTTACAAAATCCCAACTTGATGAACTTGGTCTAGTGCTTTGCTTGTCTAAATGTGAAAGGTTTTCCTTTACAGGTGTAACTGGGAAAATTTAAGATGTCATAGTTATTTGCATAGAAATTTTGATTGTGGACTATTCTTCCTTTTGAATAGAGCTCTCTCAAATGCACTTTAGTTTTCTAGTTTTTAGTTTTTACTTTGTTTTCTGATGAGAATCTTTATATTGCATAAAAATAAGTTAACAAGGTTATTCAAGTTAGACTACATCCTTTGAATATCTTGAGATATGTTTGTGGCACTGTGCCTTTGGCAAAGGTCAGAGACACAGACCTGGAGCCTGAAGGACTGGTATACAATCTTGTGATAATTAACTCTGCAGACATGAAGTTCCTGACCCTGAAAAGAAAAGTCTCTCTCATTGAGAAGGAATATCTAGTCTCTTCCTGTGTGAGAATGTTTTTCCTTAATGTAAACAAACTAAAACTTGAAAAATGAGGTGCAAAAATGCTCTCTTCAGAGTAAACAACCCAGCCAGTTAGGATATGATTTGTCTGGAATGTGTTGTGAATTCCAAAGACAGGCGCACACTTGTCAAAGAACAGGCTGTCCTTCTGACGGACATAGCCTGAAGACTTAGTTGGATACATTCATGCATTAAATTCCACAAATCCAAGTATGTGTTTACATTTTTCATAATGGTTTTGTACATATTCAGATATTTGCTAAACCTAAATTAAGGAAAAGCACAGCACAGCAAGTATTTGTTTTGAAGAACAGCTTGGTTTTGAGGATCATTAGAATCAACCTTACACGGTAGCGTCATAGAATAGTACGATTATTTTCAATGTCTCCTGACACCTGTCTTACTTCCATCTTTCCTTTTAAGCAACCAAGAGCCAATGTGTTGACTAAGAAAGAAAAGTTCCCCAGACTACTTGAGTATCAAGGCGTAATTGTAGCAGGGTATGGTTGCTTATGCTACTACATACCTAGCCACGATGGAATACATTCCCAGTTCCTGATATTTTTATCTGAACGAACTTTCATTAGTCTTACTATTTCAGCTACTTGCAGGACTAGAATCAATATGAGACTAGTGAAGCTGTTCCTTGGGTGTAACATTTTAGGAAACACCCAGAATTCAATAATCAAGAAAAATAATGATTTAACGCAATATTCTTATATCAAAATAAATACAAAAAATATTGATGATGAATAAAACATTAGAATTTTATACCTAAAAACAACTGATAACTCTGTACTATCCCAATTCTTCTGTTTCACCTTCGTCCTGGTCCTGATCAGCCTCTCGCTTTGGAAGAAGCAGTGATGTTCTGTGGGTAAGTGAGAGAAGGGGCTGAGTGTGCACTTCCTTTCAAGTCAGCCAGGCCTGTTCTCCTCACTATGCTGTGTCACCTGGGTGGACATTCATGGGAGAGGACTTGAAATTGGTCAGAGCTGCCAGAGACTCTGAAGTACTAAGCCACCCATCTCCCCATCAGACTAAGGGTCAGGGCATGTTTTGCTCTCCAACTATCTGACTATAGTGATTACATATTCCTCTCAATAGATCCTGTACTCAGGCAGGAAAAGGAGTGAGTGGGTCTGGTTCTAACATCCCAACACAGAACACTGGGATTCCTACACATTTTCTCCTCACTATATAAAGATATAAAAATATCTTTAAATATAATATCTTATATATAAATATCTTATATATATATCTTAAATATCTTATATATAAAGATTCTTGTGTTAACCACAGTCACCATTTCTTATTTGTGCCCAGGATATCCAAGTTTTGATCACTCAAATATGTCCTCTTAAGTTCGCCTAAAACAAACTGGAAATTTTCTTTAACAAATACAATGTCCTTTTGCTTCAGTTTCAAAATTAATCAATTAGTGTATTTTCTTTTTGGTTTAGTTAGCGCTTTTGAGGGTCTCCATCACCACTATTATCATCAGTTTTTGAACGTTCAGACATGATGCATATTGCTTCAGGTATGTCTTCAATTGACTTGTAGTCTGAGAAAAGGCAAATCTTCATGTAATAGAGAAAAAGTACATAAAAGCTGAATAAATAGTGAATATTTAAGGTCATAGAAATATCTTTGTAATAAAGGGAATGAACTCTATGACTATACTTGCTGCTATAAATTATTGCTATCTAAGGTAGAAACAAAACAGAGACCAAAATAGTGGTGTGTTCAGGCATGGGGGGTCCCAATACACCAATGTTGTGATACAACTAAATGTATTTGAAATCATAGATTACATTCTGAAATTTTGACCCAAAGGAAGGTCTAAAGGGGCAGAGATGGAGTAGCAGAGAAGTGGAAGATAAAAAGGGGCTATGTGACCAGCTCTAATAAATACCTATAACACATAAATCCCCCCCCCAACCTAGCTCAGCCTCTTGCCTTCATATGCATCCTCCAACCCCACATCAAAAAAATTTTTTTTTCATTAGTTTCTTTTTTTCCCTTTTTTTGAGACTAGTTCTTGCTATTTTTGCCCGTGCAACTGCAGGCTCTCGTTGCCCGGGATACCACAGACTCAAGCAACCCCCAGCCTCAGCTTCCCAGGTAGCTGGGATGACAGGCACGCGCCACCACGCCCAGCTATTTTTTTGGAACTAGGTCTCACTACTGGCCCCAGGCGGGACTCGAACCGCGATCCCTAGCCCCGGCCGCTTCATAGGTTGAAGCTTACAGGCATAAGCCACCGTGCCCGGCCTTTCATTAGTTTCATTGTTTGCTGATGTTTGGAATTCCTCTATCTGAGAATAAAGGTACTTACAGCAAGCTGGCTTAAGAATCATTCATCCACGTATGTATTGTGATCACAAAAAGAAGTCAGTCGCATGAAATGTAAATAATCACTCAATTCTTCTTATTCTAATGAGGTAAGACTGAAACATTAAGATGAAGGTACAGATGTTTTGTTTACATTTCTATCCTCCATACCTAGCGTACATAACATGAGGAATTAGCATGTACTCAGTAAATATTTGTTACATAATTAAATTCACAAATAAGCAGAGAGAGAGAGAGAGAGAGAGAGAGAGAGAGAGAGAGAGGGCTGAGAAGGGGTGAAAGAAGAGACTCCAAGAGCCAAAGCATATGCAAATGTGGGTAAGGGTTACCATCCTGGCAGGTACCATGACAGATGCTTTTTTTATGCTTATTCCTTCAGTTTTCAAAGCAGTCATCTGCATTAACTGTTAAAGAATGTGTTTATCTGTTAAAAAAATAAAGCCCAATAACAGAAACTTAAACAAATAAGAGGCTACTTTTCTCATATAACAAAATATATG
This sequence comes from Uropsilus gracilis, assembly GCA_004024945.1. NCBI lineage: Eukaryota > Metazoa > Chordata > Mammalia > Eulipotyphla > Talpidae > Uropsilus > Uropsilus gracilis. The sequence goes on along the minus strand of PVHY01002737.1, from coordinate 90,943 downwards.
GAGTTTAATAAATGTTCGTGCTGATGAAGTGTCTCAACCAGGTCAGAACTGTGTGCCTTTTGGCCCCAATATGATGGCCCTGGTTCCCTATAAGAGGTCCACAGTCAGAGGAAATGAAGATGAAAAGGAGTAGCCAATTGAATGTCCCCTTCACTTGGAAAGTAAGTCTTTAAGAATTCTCGACAGATTTCCACTTGGAATCATTGGTTTGAAATATGACAACATTTTCTCTTTTAGCAAAGAGATTCAGGAAACTAAAGTACCATTCTGGGTAGCTTGATATTCCAAATGAAATGTTGGTTTTGCTAGTAATGGAAAAAAAAGTCCCTAAAATGAGTTTTAGGGAAATTACTAGTTTTCTATTGTTACTATAAAAAGGTTAGTATACATTTACAGCTGAGAATTATATATATGTATATATATAATATATATGTATATATATATGTATATTCATGGTTCAGGAGTCAGGACATGACTTAGCTGAGTGATCTGAGTGATCTGTTGAGGGTCTCACAATTAAGGTACCCAGGGACTGCATGCCTTTCTGCAGCTTGGTGTTTTCTTCCATATTTGTGTGGTTATGAGCAGTATTCACTTCCTGTTGCTGGACTGTTAAAGCCCACAGTGTTGGGCCATATGATATTCTTCATACTGTTCAAGTCACAGCAGCTTAATCCCATAAAGTCAGCAGGAGAGGCTTATTCTTATCTCAAGCCTGCCAAGATGAAGTCTCATATAATGAAACATCACCTCAGGAGTGACAAGCCATCAGCTTTCTGTATTGTATTGCTTAGGAACAAATCCCAGTGGAGGAATGGAGATCATCTAAAAGCATTGGATATCACATTCAGGTGAATCTCCCATGGCAACCATATATATAAAAAACAAAAAAGCCTTTTTGGATGCAAGAAAGTTTAAAACTCATTCAGCTACACAACAAGTAGTTGCACAATTAAATCCAGTTCTGCCTAAAGATTCCACAAACAAGCCCACAGGTCAGCATTTCCTAAGCTGTCTTCTAGAGAACTCTGCTTACACATAATATTGGATACATCTGAGTGGGACTAGAGGAAAGTTTAGTGGTCAAAAAGGTTGAGAGAATTTAGGAAAACTAAAGATAAGTAGATTCCCTTGATCAAGAACCTAGCACTTGTATTATAAATATCATCGGAAAGAGAGATGGAGGGTGCAGGCTTCCCAAATTAATTTAGTGCTGGAGTAACTTTGCATATAAAACAATAACAATATAATCGCAATGTTTAAAAACAATTGAGAATATTCTATGCCATAGCATTATTCTAGATACAATTTTGAGGCAGTGCTGTTGGAAAGGCTGCCAGAAATAAATGTGTGTGTGTGTGTGTGTGTGTATATACATGTACTTTTAAAAAAAGTATGACTAGGGTTAAAATATTCCCCTTCTCTCTCTTGTCTCCCCTTCATCCAAATTTCAAGTTTCTCATCAATGCCTACAACAATGATGTCTATAAGATAAAGCATAAATTTAAAGTAGATAAAGAAATGCAAATCAAAACCACAATGAGATACCCACCTTACAGCAGTAAGAATGGCCCACATCAAAAAAACAGGCAACAACAAGTGCTGGTGTGGATGTGGAGAGAAAGGAACACTCTTACACTGCTGGTGGGAATGTAAACTCGTCCAGCCACTATGGAAAGCAGTATGGAGAACCCTCAAACTAATGAAAATGGAATTACCACTTGACCCAACAGTCGCACTTCTGGGAATCTACCCAAAGGGGACCTCAATGTGGGTACAAAAGGACACCTGTGCTCGGATGTTTATTGCAGCACTATTTATAACTGCAAGGACATGGAAACAACCCAAATGCCCCAGAACAGATGACTAAATGAAAAAGATGTGGTACATATACACAATGGAGTATTACTCATCAATTAAAAATGACAAATTTGATGAATTTATGGAAACCTGGATGTACCTAGAAGAAATCATTCTAGCAGAAACGAGTCAGATAGAAAGTGACAGAAACCAAATGGTTTCACTAATATAGGGTCAACCAAATGAAACTGCACAAGGGGAGAATGAGGACCAGCTGGAGCGGGTGGGAAGGGGAGGCGGTGGGAGACCCCCAGGGACTGAAATGATGTGAAATATATATAAATTTAAAAATTATTTTAAAAAAAGAAAGAAAAGTAAAAAAAATAAAAATAAAAATAAAGTAGATAAAGAGCTTGAAACTGAAAGGGAACAGACTATCACACCTATCTTCAGACTCCTGTACTAGTCTTTAAACCACCACTAAATGATGCAGATGCAGGTTTCTGGACTAATAATTTGCTAGTTGTTATGTGGTACTGGTTTAAACAAAATATATGGCTGCTAGTGTGACATTCTATAATATTATCCAGATTGGAAAGTTTAGCCTGTAGTAAATGGGACAGATCAAAATCTGTAACTTTTTTGGTATTCTTCCAGGAATTAACAAAATCAATTGATTTTTTTTTGTTTTGTTACAATCTCTGCCTTTCTTCCTGACTTTCTTTGACCGGTTATCCATTCCCTGAGATTTTTCTTTCTTAAAAGAAAGATCCAGGATGTTATTAGCTGGCAGCCAGGAAGTAGGTGTCAACTCCTTCAAAGGTCAGCCTAGGGCTGTGGCCAGCACCATGGGAAGGGAACCCTTAACAAGGAAACAAGACCATGCATTTCTCCAAGGCCACGTGACAACCAAGAATCTTCCAGAGTAGGAAAAGAGAAAACATTCCTGGAATGGCTTTGTGGTTTGTTGCGCCATTCCCACAAAGTCCAAGGAAATCTTTAAAGAACCTGCCCAAACTCTGCCTATCTGTGTGAAAACTTCATCTCATCTTTGTTTCTTTATTTCTACATTAAGACTATGTCAAAATAAGAACATAGCTAAGCAGTTGGGAAAATGGCAAATAGAATGAACTGAGATTTAATTTATTCCTGAATAAAACTTACTACTTGATAGCACACATACTTACATATGGAGTCTTCGTGTTTTGAAAACAAATAAAAAATTCTCAGAAAACGCTCCGCAGACAGGAGGGTCATGACAGGTTCCATGCGAAACATTTAAAATATTTAAATTTAATCTTTTATAATATTATTTGTTTCAAAATTTACATTGCCTTCAGTCACTTTTTCTTTAATTGCTGCTTTTGCTTTGCCCTGGATGGTTTGCCTTTTTTCAGTTAATGGAAGGAATTCATCTGCATAAAATGATACAAAGGTCAGATATATGGGGCTCAGAATAGCAGTAGGAAATCACATCTGGACTGTGAGGGTAAATCACCATTTGATACAAAGAGAGAGTTAGAGAATTGAATTTTCTGTTGTCCTGTAGGAAAAGTATTATGTTTTTCACAAGTTCATTTCCACATTAAACAAACAAACAAACAAACAAACATATTACAATTTCCTAAACACCAGATTGTCCTCCTTTTTCTGTATTTAAAAATATATTTCCTTTTTCTTTAACTGGTTAATTCCTGCATTTCTGTCATCTTACTTTCTCCTGGTTAAAAGGGATTTTTTTGTATTATGTATTTATTTATTTTGTGGACCTACCGGTATTCTAAATTTCCATGCTTTTCTTTCCTTTACTACTTGCTAATGAGAATTATTGCTAAACCTCATCAAGCATTAATCATGGCTCCATAAAAAAAGAACCTATTAAATTCCAGTTAGAATGAGATTAGTGATTGATTGGATATGAAATGCTACATAATAAACCATTACAAAAAATAAAAAGAGTCTGGAAAAGTCACAGGTTTTCTCTAAGGAGCGATATATAGCATATGCTTGTTAATTCAAATTATACTACAGGAAGAGTATGAACAATCAAATAGCAATGAGCTTTAGAAAAAATGAAGATAAGGAAAATAGAAATTATTTATAGTAATTACAAGCAATATCTTCCTTAATTCTTTAGATTTTCCAGAAAAACTCCTGGAAAAAAAATCAGATAATACGTATTTTAGGCTTCACACAGTCTCTGTAGCATGCTGTCCTTTTTTTCAGTTTTGCTCATCATTGTAGAAGTGATTTTCAGCTCTTAGACTATACACAAACAAGCCACCCACCAATCTGGCCCATAGGCTGTAGTCTTCCAATCTCTGCCTTTCACAATTTATGCACAGACATTGAATCCAACTTGTATTATCTAGATTCAGAAACTGAGACTCCCAATTGTTTAAAATAACACAATAAGTGATTAAAATGTAATCGAATTTTTATATTGTTAAAATATAATGCAAGATGTCAAGTCCAAGGGGTTGACTTATTGTCAGTTTTTATTTTCTTTCCCCAGTTAAAATTAAATAAACAAATAAGTTAAACTTAAGGGAAAGTTCGTAAAGTCTAAGTAAAATTCTGTCATTTCAAAAGTAGTATATTTGTCTTCTCTAACAGTATTATAGCCTTAAATATAAATTAGCCAGCATTGAGACCAGTAATTAATTACACTTCAGCTAGACAAGCTAACTTCTTAAAAACATAACTGAGTACATACAAAAAAATTCTCTTGTTAATTAAAGAAATTAACCACATAGATTATGCTTTCTTAACATGAGTTTTATAAAAAACCCAAGAAAGCTAAGATTAGTCTTGCATAGTGAGGACGGGTGACTGCTAAACTAAGAACCACCCAACTGTACCATTTCTTTTCATTGCTTTAATGTCAGAGAATATTTTAAATTAAATATATTACACTATGCCCACTTCGAGTGCCAAATTACTTTCAAGTCTTTACATGAATGTCGAACTATACCTTGTAACATACCTTTTAATATAACATATCGAAGCATAAGTGATTAGTTAAATTTCTTCAGGTACTACATCTCTACCCATGTCTGTCTTATAATTACATCTGTTCCTTGTGACACAGTACTTCCTGGGAGTCACAACTTAGCTTGTTGACTTAAAGAAGTCAACAAAAAGGAAGAATTTCCCAGACTTTCAGCCATGATCACTGAGTGTCCTTGGAGGGAATCCCAGCTGTCAGGAGAGGTTTTAAGATGGAACAATAAAGGACAAAAACCAAAACATGTGAACACACAAGTTTCTGGAATGTGACTACATGAAGATTTGTATAAATAAGAGAATATTTTAAGCATATAAAAAAACATAGCCACTTAGAAAATAGAAACTAGAAATCTTTGGTAAAGCTTTTTAAAATACATATTATCATCTGCCCCTTGGTTTGTAATAGTAAATTACCCACATAATATTACACTATAACAGTGCGAATAATACTATACTACCCCCATTTTTAAAACTAAGAAAACTTAGAAAGGACAAGTGTGAAACTGGGTTATATAGTTCCAGGACTAGTAAGTAAAAAACCCAACATGAATCCAGGCACTTGATGATAGCCTGCTTGAACCTGTGCTCTTGATTTTATTCTGACACAGAATTGAATTTGAATGAAGACTTCTTAGCATACAGATAGCTTCTTATGTTACAGGGCTTTATGCTGAAATTAACATATTTCTGTTTAATAATCCCATCACTGATTATGGTTATGATGGTAGTTGAAATATATGTCATAAAGAGGAAAGGAAATAAGTAATTCTTGCTCTTAGCTACCTACGGATCATTTGCACTGGGCAGAATGTACAGCTAAAGCTCATGTTATTACCTTTTATTTAATAGCAAATTGCTTGGGGTTACATAGTCCCTTGCCATTTCACCAACCACCCTCCTTGCTTCCAGTTGTTCAAGTTCACCTGCTCCCCCTCATTAACATGCAAATAGGTAGTGGTTTCATCTGATTTTCAAAGCTTCCTCTTGAACTTATCTCTCCTCTTGAAATGTCCTGTAGCAACATAGACATTATGAGCAATAGAAATATCTCATGACCCTGACAGCAGAAACAAAGGAATAATTGCTGGGAAAATCACAGTGCAGCCATGAATCCCAACCATCTGTTTTATGCCCCTTATCTTGCCATGAAACCATTCTGGGGAGGAGATCCACAGACACTAAAGAACATATGACTCTCTTAAACTTTGGCTGTAGAAAACACTGACTAATACATTTCATGCTATTCATTTGTTTTCCTTCTATTTAATTCAGCTCAACTTTGCTAAAGCCACCCCCAACTAGCCCATAAGTGGATTTTTCTTGCTACATAAGCAGAATGCACTTCACCATGTGTGGACCTGTTATGATCCTCCAGCTTCCCTAAGAAAAATCATGCCTCAACTACCAGGATGTGGCAAAAATGTAATTTGAGCTTCCTGCTTCTTTATGATTTAGATATGTGACCTTACCTGTCAAAAGTTCGAGGTTGGAGGTGGGGAGAGGAGGGTGGGACCTCCAGGGGAAATGTTAAGGTTCCGTTAAATGTGGTTTCTGGTGTGTAGAACCAGACATGTAAGTGAGGTCTGAGTGAAGAGTGTAGGATTTTTAAGATTTGAGGAAAATATTTCTAGTGACCTTTCTTGGGGTATGAAAAACTCTCCAGCCTCAGCTGAATTCATCAGTCTTTGATTGGGGTGTCTATTCTCTTTGGTACAGTTAGGAGAAACAACATTACAGGCTCTATTTCTTCAGTTTCAAAGTACAGTACACACAAGCATGTAGGAGTTTGCAAACTAACCCCTTGATCATTACTGAAAGGAGATGCTATAAAATTGGAACGATTATCCACAAAATTGAAGGTCTTTATTTTCTGAATTTATCAAAAGATAAAGTAGTGTTGGCTTGAGTTTATGGGTGATTTGCATCCAGTTCTATATCTCATTCACATCATTCCCTTTGAAATTTGCTCCTTAACACCATCTGTTTACAGTATAATTCTCTTTAACTTCCTACCTTTAGCATCATTTGTCTTGGGTCTTATAAAGTATTTATATAAAGTTTAACTTTTGAATGTCACATTAGGTAAATAAACCACAAGTGTTCAACATGGAAAGGTAATCCTGGTATGTATATAAGTCAGAAGATCCAAAATAGATGAGCTTTAAAAATCAAGATTCTGGTCAAGTTATTTAATTCCTATTGGTAAATTCTGTCCTTTAAAAATAAAGCAAAGATATTAAGAACATGTTGTGAGAATTAATGAGATTGCATTAAGTTAGAGCTCTGAACTCTTTGGAGATAGATTTCATCATTTTACCACCTGGATGGAAGATTTTAAAAAATTCTGTTTTCTTTGAAGTATAAGAAGTATAGAGTCAACAACAACCAACAGCTTTCATTAATCTTTCTTTTCTCTCTTGAATCACTAACACTGTTACAGGAGAGAGTGTTAACAAATAGAACCAAAAGTCGATAAAGATTAATATTTAAAAAGGTAAATAAGAAATAGATTTTTATAATATTTATCAATACATTAATTCAGTAACCAAATTTCACCAAATTAATTTATCATAATGAATGAATAAGAAGATTAAATAGAACCAAATTGAATTAAATTCTGATTTTGCTTAATGGATACTCTTTAAACTTTTTACATGTCACTAAAATACAATGGTAACTTCCTTCTAATAATTATAGCCAAAGTATGTAATCAAAGAATAATCAGACCCAAACTTTTATGAAAACAAGCAAATGAGTTGAACAAAATAGTTATAGAATTAATAATTTTTAAAAGATCAAAGAAATAATAAAATACTGAATACTGAACCAAAATCTAAAATTTGGTTATGACCAAATCAATCAGATCAAATAGAAGATTAAAAGTCATACCCAGGTTTTGAATGTGTTATGGTCTTGGATTACATGGGGGGGGGGCATGGAAACAAAGAGTAACTAAAGGAAGAAAAGAAAGATATGTCTACACTGGCTACACAAAGAAAAAAAGTCAAAAATAAATCTCAGAAAGATGACCTGAAAATTAGAACATTGGCAAAGCAGACAGTAGACAAACAAAACAATCTCTAGGAGCTGAAAGAGAGTCTAGGTTTTTTGGATTTCTTTCCTTTTTTTTTGAGACCAGGTCTCACTATGTTGCCCAGGGTACCACAGACTCAGTAATCCTCAACCTCAGCCTCCCAGTTAGTTGGAATTACAAGCACACGCCGCCATTCCCAGTTAATTTTTGAGACTAGGTCTCCCTATGTTACCCCGGGCAGATCTTGAACCTGTGGATTCAATTGATTCCTAGTCTCGGCCTCCCTTGCTAGGCTGGGATTAAAGGCACGCGCTACCACACTTGAGCTCAGAGTCTAGGTTTTAATGTGTCTAGTTTGGGGCAATTACAAGATATCTGAGGATGGGTTTATCATGAACATTTGAGAAACTATTGGATAAGATGCCTGCACATCAGAAATTGCGAGTCATCAATGTCAGTGATATAAACGTTGTTATGCCTTAAAGATTCATAGACTTCTGAATGGGAAAGATATGGAATGAATGCAAAGTGAGAATATCCCTGCCTGCTAGTTTACCTAATTTCTTTTCTTCATGCTCACACTCAGCAGTATGCCCCATGTATAGCAGGCATGCTATAATAGTAATTCACTGTCTAACCTGCCCATGTTTGTTTGCTTAGATGTGTCTATACCTTTAATTCTGCCTTACTTTTGTGCTGTGTCAAACAATAAAGTCATTAATGACCAGAATCTGTCTACTTTGGCCCATACAGCACTGATCAATGTGATATACTGCCTACCATGTTATTTCACAGTAAACATGAGATTAAACTCAATTATACTAAAGATTAAATTTTGTAAAGTCAGTCTTTCTGATGAAACCAACCTCACAATTCTCTCTGTGTGACCTTTGTTACCTTACTTTTAAGAACGAGTGTGCTATTAAAAGAATGCTGTAAATACAGGAGCTCAACAACATGGAAATTTGCTTTTCTCCGGTATCATAGTTGTAAAGAAACAATTAAGATCTGTTGGGGTAACTCTCATATCTTCAACTCATGACTTCCACCTAAATTGCAAAAGAGATTGTGCTACTCATTGGAAAGAAGAAAAGAGCTAATGGAAGGCAATCAGCTTCCTTTTTCTCACAGAATTGACACAGAATATGCACACATCACTTCTGCTCATACCTCATTGATCTGGATTGAATCATAAAGCTTAGGGCAGGCTCAAGAGAGAGTGGAAAATATGGGTACATTTTGGGTGGCCTTGTACACGGCTAAACTGGGAAGTGAAACAGGGAAAGCAGAGTTCCACTATTATAAAGGGGAAAAGGAGAGTGAAATTGAAGGCACAATGCACAGACTCTCCCAAATCTGGGTTCGGATCCTCATCGTGTGACTCTCTTCATTTAATAAGACAAGATCTTTCTCTTAAGATGCCAAACTAATTTTTAAAGTAATAAGTTCATTTTCAGTATTTCTTGTTATTGCAATTCAAAATGTGAAATAAATTAATAAAATGTGAAGTAAGAGTTACTTTTTGTTAAAATCAGGACATGAAGAGCCAGACTGAGCATCTGAACCTCCTCTTTTCTCTTTCCCAATTCACTTTGTGAGGCCCCTTTGATTCTGAGAACTAAAATCTGGAAATTGATCTCATAGCGTTTATTAGCAAAAGGAGAATATGATTCACACCTTAAGCAGTGAAACACAACCAGTGAAAATCTCTCCTTACCATGTGAATACTGAAAGCACTCTTCAAGTCCTGATTTATACCCATCTTGTCAGCTAGGTGAACACCCACGAAAGTGAGAGCACAGCCATTTCCCTGTCCATCTGTGAGCACTTCTGACCTAGAAAACACCCAGCCAAGCGGGAACTAGTCATCATGGTGACACAAAGCGAGGAGGGGGAGACATTTCTGTGATTCTTCCCTACAAATCTAACCCTGACAAATGGAAAACATTATGTCTCATTAACTAGTGGCTTCATTTTTTTTTCTTCTTCATTCAAAAATCATGGAGAGAAAAACTAAAATATCAATAGAAATGTCAACAGTAGTTAAAAACAACAACAACAACAAAGATATTTTCATTCTAGCCACTAATTTCAGTCTGTTACAAAAATCTAAGAATACAGAGCAAACACCTTAACCATGCAGAGTTATGTCTGGGTATTTTAAGTCCTTTAAGTTTAGAGTAGGCCATGAAGTTCATCCGGGCTTTCTGATTTAATCAAGTCATTATTGTGCTATAACCACTTGGAGCTTGTGTTTTATTTTAGATATGCTATGAAATGGAATAAATCATAAGCAACTTTTCAAATGTTTAGAGCTTTGATTTTTCAGAGAGAGTGCCATAGTTTCTCATTTATTTATCCATTCTTGATAAAAAAAAGTTCCAAGTGAAGGAATATCATGTTTTGGATACAATTCATTTATGTTTCAAATTTCTAAACAAGGGTTTAAATCATATTCAGATGCTTATTAATAACCCTCCTAAGATTAGTTCAAACTGGATCATACCAATGCCTGTGATGGGAAGTTCTTTTACCAAAGCGTGACTTTATCATGAACTGAGAGCATTTATTAATAGGTTACATGTGGTATAGTTGTAGAATTCAAATGGGAATCTCAAAACATTAATGCACCTTAAATATACTTGAAAGAATAAAGTTTCTCTGTATTTTATGAAAGATCTTATTCATACAGGAGTAATTTTCAAAACTCCACTAACATTCTTATGTTTTAGTGATTACTATGGAGAATTACAGGAACTAATATTTAGGAATCTAATTATAATGAAATTCACAATAGAACATCAACCATGTAAGTTTTGTTTCCATTTCAATTTTACCTTGCAGAGGACCCCTTGCTAAAACTTATCCCAGAAAATATTTGGGTTTCAGATATTGTTTTACATGATTTCTATCAAACAATATTTAGATGAACAAAATACGATTTTGTAAGTCCTAGTGCCTATAGAGTCGTGAATAACCACTTGTGTTCAGGAGAAAGAATCCATGGAAACAATGCAAGAATGCAACATGTTATTTTTACAATTCATATTCTAGGTGCCTGATCAAACCAGCAATTAAACTATCTAAGCACTACAGAGATAAAATCAGATTAAAATCAAATTATGGCACCTGGTCAAATATTTCCCCAAATAAAAGCAAAAAGACTCCATAATCCTTTTTAAAGATGCCAAATGCTTCAACTCATAAGATAAATAGTACTTAACAAGTCCTAACTCATAAAGGCAGAGCTGTTCAGTATGCTCTATGACCTTCGCAGTAAACTTCCCTTAGTCTGTGTCTTTCTTGCCCTCTTTATTTCTTGAAGTGTGTGTATGAGTATGCAACCACACATGTTTAATAAAGGTCCGTGCTGAAGTTTATCCCTACATAAAATCACAGACTGTTATTACATTCAAATACTCTAAACATTGATAGGACAGTGGTCACATCTTCATTACTTATCTCAAATGCCCACTGATGGGCACCAAGCACATGTTCAATGTATATTTTAAATAAATTAGTGAATGAATAAGTCAGTGACAATTTTTTCAGCCCCTCATTCTATGCAAGCTACTTTTGTCCGTCACCAGTCACCTCCACATTGCTACGCTCTTTGTCCATAATTTTGACTCTTCCGTCAATTGGAAAAAGGATGGTCACTGCCGCTTCTCTTCACCTCCCTGGGTTCTGAATACCAACAAGCCTCAGGATTCAAGTCATGTTGTTCTTTTTCTCTGCTTTTCAGTGATCACTTCCAATCTCATGACTAGAAATGACAACACTAACTTCCAAATTTCTAGTGGCTGCTTGGAATTCCTGCCAAAGTTCCAAGCTTGTCATCATTTATTGACATTCCCACCTGGACAGCCAGTTCTAGGCTGTCCTTCAACTTCATGTAATAAAAACCACTCCTTCTTTGCTCCCATCCACCCATACCAGCCTTTTCTCCAAACATGCTCCATTTGCTTCAATCCCTTTATCAGTTGATGACTTTTCTGTTCTCCAGATGCTTGGTTGCCATGGCTACTCCTGTCAATGTGACTAGAGGTACCCACAGAAGCAAAAGAAATAGTTTTTCCCTTCATTCAGCTTTCATTCTCCCACCGCTGGAAGAATTCTCCTTTCCCAGGCTGGAAAGGAGTCTATAGTTTGCAAAGCTTATACCCTCATGGTACAGCAAGCTTGGGAACTGAGCATCAATAAACATTACCTGCCACAGTCTCTTAACTGGTCTCTCTGCTTTCACCATTCATCCTAGTCTATTCTCAAATTGCACCCAGAGCCTTTTTATTATTTTTAATTCAAATCAGATCATGCTATCTCTTTGTAAAATAAAATAATATAGAAATGAATAAACTATAGTAAACTTCACTTGTTCTCTACTTGACTGAATAAAAAACAAAGCATTCACAGATGGCTGCAAATGGAAAGTAATCTAACCTTTGTGATCTTTCTTACTTTAATCTCCCCATTTCATCTCCCCAGGCCAGTTGTACTGGCCTCCTTGCTGTTCCTGGAATACAGGTACACTCCTTTTTGCCTTTGGCACTGGCTGTTCTCTAAGTTGTAACTGCTCTTCCCAGGTGGCCACCTACCTAGTGCCCTCATCACTGAGGCCTTGCTTAGTTGTTACTTTCCTAACTTAACCTGTTTACTTTGTCACTTTCTACACCCAGCACTGCTAGTACCTCTTACTTTGGCACTTATTCTCAGTGGTGTTTATCACCTTCTCATCCTCAGAGTAATTTGTGCTTAGTTTTTCATGTTTTGTTTATTTTTCAAATTTTTTTCTCCATGCATAAAAACTTAAATGCCATAAAACCAAGGATTTTCATTTGTTCAATGAATTTCAGAGGCCTAAGATCCAGTTTCAATAGTTATGAAGTTTAACTATTAACCCACATGCTAGGCTTAATTTAATGGACATCAAAGCACAGCCATTGATAAGCCTGCAATTAGTTTATACAAATGATAACAATTGCAAGTGAGTTTTTCCTGCTTTGTAAGCTGCTTTTTAGGAAGCAAAGCAGGGAAAGTGTGGTACAGTGAAATGGTGGAGTAACTACACAGTGACAGCACTAAATGTATGCAGGATTGCGCATCATCCTAGTAGAAACAGTCAAACTGGCATAGTCAAAAGTCATATTACTGACTTCATGAATTCCTGAATTCAGGAATTCTTCACTCTATTCTGAACTCTATCACAGTAGTGATGACATGACTGGACTTAGATCATCTGCTCTTAATACCAGAACTCAGTTTCTCCTCTCAACATAACTTTTTATTCTGTGATAATTTTACCTGCAGGGATGTTCTCCTCAACTGCTCCCAAATTGCCCATGAGAGCAGCAGTTTGCCTCCTGCCCCAGGGACCATATGGAGAGAGGTGTTTTTTCCCAGTGGTTCCTACAAAGTATCTGACTGACTCTGACCAACTGAGACTTGTGTCCTACTCCTGAAACTTATCACTCAGTCTTCCTTTTGGGGTTCATGTCCTGTTCCTCAGGCCAAGGGCTGGGGTATAAACTCACCCAACCCGATGAGAGTGGAAGATCAGAGGTTTCCCAATGAAAAAAAATCAATGGCTTTTACCAAAATAAGGAAGAAGGGATGCTGGCCTGGCATTGTAACTGAGATCTATTACGTGATAAGATGGCAAGGATTCTGAGGAAAACTTAAGAGCATGTCTAGATACACAAAAAGGTTGGAAAGTAATGTTGAAGTCTGATTGTGAAGGGCCATTTCTTAGAAAAAAAAATGAGAAAAGCAGTGGACAAAGTCTCTGGAGATGTGAATTTTTTTTTCTTAAATATTTTCAGAACTTTGTGACTGTCAAGTATCTCAATATCTATATAAAGGTGTCCTCAACTGTAAAATGATACATTGCATTAAAATAGTCTTCATGTTCTCCACCAGTTCTGTCAGCTGACAATTCCAGTGGAGCAAAATATCTTGGGTGGGGGTCAAATAATATTCTCCCATGATGGGAATACTTATTGTCATACAAGGAAAGGAATATGGATATGCCTGTTATCTTCTCCCATGTCCCTGACAATGTGTAGTAACTATTCCTAGTATAGTCAAGCATTCTAATAGATGTGAAAATTAAATCCAGGAGGAGAACTAGGATTCTTGTTGATGCTTCCCAATCCTGGTTTTGCTTTAGCTTTTCCTGGAGAGTTCATGAAAAATGTAGATTCCTGGGCTCCACCATCTTGTATGAAATCGAGTTTATGTATTTTCATTTATAGGATTCTCTTTGTTTTTATCCCTTCTGTTGTCCAGCCATTTTCTCTCCATAAATTGTTATTTAAAGAGTTTAATTTTTATTATTCAACAATAATATTACCCAATGACCATTTCTCTTCATAAAATATTTAAATAGTTTAATTCTAATTTTAAAAGTTAGCTTTTAAAAAGTAAATAGTTTAATTTTTTTATTACTCAATAAAAAAATCTCGTATCCACATGCCAAGAAAACTCTTGGCTTAAGGGAACATGGCCAAACACATAGTCTGTTTCTTGACATTAAAACATGGGAGGGAACCAGAAACCAGTATGCACCAAAATATTTGCATGCCTTATGCCAAAGAGAGCTATTTCACTTGACAAGAATTATGGTTTTCAGAATATGCAACGATGTATCACCTTTATGTTTTAGATAACTAATCATAACTTCACAATTTTCAATAACATCCAAGTCATTATAATGAAAATATTGTTCACATATCTTTAGTTTTAGCTTTTTTTAGATCATCCTCAAAATAAAAAAAGAAAAATGATGATGCTAACTCAATATAAATCAAATCTAGTACATCTGTTCTTTGTGATAGAATTTTGAGCAGATTACATTATAGTTTATCATATATTTAAGATTAGGAATGACTATTCAACATTTATCTTAATTTTTCTCAAAATATTTTGCTTAGATTAGCTTAGCCAACATTGTAATTTTTAACTCCTTCCACTGGAATATGATCAAATCAGCTACACACAAAGCTTGAGTCCTGGGGAAATGACATCCAAACAGACATGTTTATCATAAATATTTCTGTGATTTAAGTTTCCTGCTTGTCTGTGTGAATATATGCTCTGGGTTTGCCAGGAAATAGTTAACTTCAGTGTGAAACATGTTCCTGGGACTGTCGGAAGGGAGTTCTGAGAAAGCTGAGGCAAGTTGCAAATAAAATATATCCTTTCCACAGACATAAGAAAATAAACAAGAGGCACACATACATATACACAAAATATACATTTAAGGTCAACATGTGAACTGTACTGAAAAGAGTTTAAACCAGTGATTATTTCAGATACAATGCAAATAACCTCCAAACCTCAAATAAATTCGGATTTGGCTGTAAGAAAAAAAAACAAAACAAAACTGAATATATCCCACCCTCATACTAGATGATAAAGCTGATATTTCTTTCTTTTAATAGGATACTATCTTTGTTGGGACTGTTTTGAAATAGGAAGAGCTGATATGTCAAGTCACTAAATTGTTCATTTATTAATCAAGTATTTATTTTACCCTTACTATGTTTAGACAAAACATGTGGCACTTGGTAGCTATTTAGCATCTTATACATAAACCAAGACATATGCAGCAATAGTTTTTTGAGTAGTTTTCTTGATACCATGAAGTTGCCACAGCCCTCCAAATCAGGACTCAGAAGCATAGAAAGGCAACTTGTGATGAAACCCCATAATTGATATGCATCTCTTTTTTACATTTATAGAGAGCTGCTCTTTGCCAAGCTCTATCTCATCCTAGTTCTGGGAAGAGAAGCAAATCAGGCCCAAGTCCTACACCTCCTGAGGCTTCTACACTAGAGAGGGTCATGAATGTGTAACAAATCCTATGCATCTACAGAAGCACCAATAATTGAAGTGCAGAGTGACAAGGGACCAGGAAGAGTAGTTAACTACCATCACTCATAGCATCAGGGACATAGAAAGAGACATGAAAAGGAAGGAAGAAAGACCATGACTTCATGGAAAAAGAAAGTATGGTGTGTGAAAAACAAGCAGTATGGCCAGTTTGGAGTGGGAGTTTCAGATCCTTTGATGAAAGGTGAATAAGAGAAGGGGGACAAAGGAAATAATGTGAAGAGAAGAGAGTGTGTTAAGAAATGAAACTGGGTCTAATAAGGAGTTTCACTTGCTTTTGACATACTGTTCTATACAGTACTTGAGAGCTGGAGAGATACACTTAGACTGCATCTTAGAAATATCCCTCCAGTGTGGGAGCAAATTTAGATGAAGAAATCAAAAGTTTAGAAAAAGGCTTAAAAGACTATATCTTAAAGAGACAGGATAAAGGTCTATAAAAAGAGAGTGCTCAGATGAAGAGAGGGGAGTTGGGTTTGAAACTTAGTTGGAGGATGCAATAAAGATGGATCCATAGGAATCAGTAGGTTTCCAGTTGAGGTAGCTACATGGATATGGCACCTTCATGGAAAATAAAGGGAAGAGGTAGCCATGTGGGAGAGGGAGATGATACTGAGTTTACTTGTTATGATGTTGAGTTAAGATAACTATGAACTCCCTAACAGTGGTCTCCAAATATGTGATTCAAGAAAACTACCAAAATGCTACTCTGAACCAAGTAGACAGCTGGAGCTGAACATGTGAGACCCCTCTGTACACACGTAACATTTGAGATTATAAGAGAGAATGAGATCAATCTTAAAAGCTGTCTAGTGACAATATAACTCCAAAAAAAGTCAAAATTTAAGGTAGAAGTAAAAGAAAACCATCCAAAAAGAAGAAAAAATTAGGATACTTTGGGGGAAAAGAAGTGAAAGGTACTCATTAAAAATAACAGGGAGTTAATTGTGAATTTAATAAGAGAATTTCAGAGTTTCATATGGACAGTAGCTACAGTTCAATCTAAAACAATGAATTACAGATAAGTTGCAGAGGCAGAGATTGTAGGCAATGAAGCTAGACCCTGAGAGGGGGGAGATAGAAGAGATACCAATTGAGGAGGAATAGGCCCCAAAAAAGTGGTTTTATTTTATTGTTTTTGATAAAATATGTTTATCTTCTAAAAGGAAAGAGGCATTGAAACAAAAATTGCAACAATAAGCAAGAGGAAATAACAGATGAATGAGGTATCTGAGAAGACAGCATAGACTGTACTCTAAAGATGTATAGAAAGGAATTGACGTTAAACAGAGAGAAGGGCACCTTCTTCCTGAAAGGAGGGGAGAACATTGAGTAAATGCAAATGCAAACATATGTTTGGGTAAAGGACAGGAAGTTTAAGGCCTCTTTCCTGCATCATCCATTTTCTCTGTGAATGAATTCTTCTGACTCATCTTGGGGTAGGGTGGGGTGGTTATCTAGGAGGCCCACTGTTGCAATCTCTTCCTTGTGTGACATGAGGAACATGAGAACCTATAACCAGACCTGGTAAATAAAATACGTAATCTTATGACTAGGGAGTTGCTGAAGGACCCACTAGTCAGTCCCGAATAACATTTGTTGTAACCTTGACTGTGAAGCAATTAGACAAAACAACTTAAATTAATGATTATTAAACACTGTTAAAAATAAAGTTATCTAAAACCGAAAGAATAATTTATGTTTGTATATCAATGAATGATACTTGAAAAACTCGCATTATCTACATATCTCATCTTGGCAGAAATTTTATCTGTGTTATTGGTAAGGAATGTTATAACTGTCACATTTAATTAGATATACATTTAAGGCCATGTTAAATATCTAGATGTTTCCTTTTATTTAACCTTATCTATACAAGTTCTGCTCTAGTCAAACTGAACTGTTTAAACGCAAAATTTTTTTCATTCTATATTAGCAACTACCCAACCCCTTTTCTTAAAGGTACCTATTCCACTCTTCTTTCTCTGGTGTGCATTTACCCTCAAGACACAGATGACATCTCTTCTCTGTGCCTAATATTAATAAAATTATTAGTTCTTAAACAAGCACATACATGGTGGTCTCTTTAGCATTCTAAATCTTCCTATTGAAAGTAATAAAAAGTCAAAACTACTCACCATAGGTTATTTGACTCAAAAAATATTGCCCCAGACTCCATTTCTAAGATCATCTTTTTTTTTTCTCCTTATTCACTCATAGTCACACAGTCTTGTTTCTTAGAAACTCTGAGCATGTTCCTGATTTGGAACCTTCAAAGTTGGTATACTTTCTGAACAGAATACATTGCTCATAATCTGTTAATTCAAAAACATTACCTCAAAGGGTCCTTCCCTCTTCATAAACCTAAGTAAGGCCCATTTCATCACAATCACATCATCCTGCTTTATTTTCCTTAGCATATATAACTTTCTGAAAGTATTGTAAGCCATTAACTTTCTTGTTTTTTTCCCCTCACTAAATGCAAACACCCGGTGAAGTATAGTATTGGAACTGATTAATGTTCATTCACTTTAAAAAATTGAAAATAACATTAAGGAGTAGGGGATGAAAAGAACATTAAACTATCCACTAATCATGAGGTGACAAATCCAAAACATTTGGTAGGAGGCAGCAAAATGAGAATATTAACAAAAAATTCCTTTAAGACTATCTGCTAGAAACTCCCTGTAGATGGTTTTGGTCAGCGGTAGAGTTAGCAGAAAACAGTGAACAAACTTGCAGGAAGTCATGGGATTAAGAGAGAGTAAATTTTCAGCAACTGTTTTGAAATCTACCGGATCCAACTCAGTCCCTGCGTAACAAACCATGACCTTAGGAAGCACGTGTCTATGTTATACATTTTGTCACTGAATTGTGCCACCCTGGTGAGGTAATGTGCTTCCTTATCAGACGTGTGTAGGCTTTGTTTTAGAGGCAATGTGATGTGGTGCAAGTTACACTGATCACAGGATTAGAAGACTCAGGTCTTAAGTCATCAACTAGTTCTGTAACCTTGAGAAGGACATATACATTACCAGTCCACTGATGAGTCTATTCTCTGCCCTCCAATTTTTGAACTCTTTAAAACTCATAGTAATGCAAATCAGTACTCACTTATAGGTATTACATAGGGAGAAAAAAAGAGCTAGTTTTTTTAGAGTTCATTGAACATCAGATAATTTCTTTCTGTTTGCCAAGACAGGGATTATTAGCCTTGTTTTAAAATTTAAGGAGTTTGTAAACTTTGACAAAGGGGCAAAAAACATAC
Organism: Uropsilus gracilis; assembly: GCA_004024945.1. NCBI lineage: Eukaryota > Metazoa > Chordata > Mammalia > Eulipotyphla > Talpidae > Uropsilus > Uropsilus gracilis. The sequence goes on along the minus strand of PVHY01002737.1, from coordinate 71,942 downwards.
CCTGGAACAAGGATAGCCTCTTCAATAAATGGTGCTGGGAAAACTGGATCAAAACTTGTAAAAAAATGGAGGACAACAGCCTCATACTCTGTACAAAAATCAACTCAAAATGGATAAAAGACCTGGAAGTGAGACCTGCAACCATAGAATACATAGAAGAAAACCTGGGCAAAACCCTTCATGAAGTTCACCTCATAAATTCATTTTGGGAAACAGCTATGGCTGGCAAAAAAAAATGAAGGAAAACATAAACAGCTGGGACTATATCAAACTAAAAAGTTTCTGTACAGCAAAAGAGACAATAAACAAAACAAAAAGAAACCCAACCAACTGGGAGAAAATTTTTGCCCTGCAGACAAGTGACAAGGGTCTGATAACACAGATCCACAAAGAGCTTCTACAACTCAACAAAAACAAAGCAAAAAACCCAGTCAAAAAATGGGGAGAAGAACTAAAAAGACACTTCACCAAAGAGGAGGTACATATGGCTAATAGGCATATGAAAAAATGCTCCACATCACTAATAATCAGGGAAATGCAAATGAAAATCACACTGAGATACCATCTTACACCAGTAAGAATGGCCCATATAAATAAAACAGACAAGTGTTGGTGTGGATGTGGAGAAAAAGGAATTCTCTTATACTTCTGGTGGGAGTGCAAACTGGTCCAGCCACTATGGAAGACTGTGTGGAGGACCCTCAAACAATTGAAAATGGACTTACCATTTGATCCAGCAATCCCACTACTGGGAATCTACCCAGAGGACATGAAAACACTAATTCAAAAGGATACACACATGTTCATTGCAGCTGTTTACAATTGCCAAGATTTGGAAACAAACCAAATGCCCCCAAACAGACGACTGGCTAATAAGAAAAAATAAAAACAACCAATGGGACTGAACAATGGAGTGAGAGAGGAGGAGGGGGGAGAAGGCAGGGGAGGCCAAGGGCACAAAATGGTTAGGATGCTTAGGATGGTTAACAGGTGTTAGCGAAGTGGAAAAGCCCCAGGGTACACAATAATGCAATAATATAATATACACATATTTATGCAAATTTTTTTAAAAATTAAATTAAACATAAAAAAAGAACAACCAACACAGAGATAGTTGACATTCTCTATGTTTATTCATCTCTCTGTGTATATTCTTCTATCCTATTCCCCATTATACATTCCCAGAAATTAATAATCAGTACACTGAATTTGATGTTTGCCATTCCAGTGGCATTTGAAACTTTTAAATCACACATCAGTAAATAATATATTATTTTGCATGGTTAAAATAAATTTTAAGGAGTTTGAGATATGGAGAAGTGATTTCACAAAGAACACGCAGGTAGATTATGCTCAGATTATCTTCTGCTACTTCCAGTGCGCCCCTCTCACACCTGAAGGTTATATAATCTTGCCTTACAAATTGACGTTGTTATATAATCTCGCTTTACAAACTTGACGTTGGGTCCTGTTTGGGCCAATGAGCACAAATCTCAAGTTGTCCACCGTAGATCCTTGTTTTCCTTCCTTCCCTGTGAGCCCAACTGTGTGCTCAAAAGCAAAAAGATGCAGACTGCTTCTTGAGTTTGAGTTCTGTATTTAAGAAAAAATGAAGCATAGACAGAGCCAACAAGTCAATAAAAACAGTAATGTGAGTGAAAAATAAGTTTTGTTACCAAATGCTGCTGAGACATGGCGTTTGTATATCCTGACCTTATCTATGTCCATTAAAGAGACACCCAAGTGCCAAGGAAACAATTCAAATAAGGGTCTGTTTGGCTCCAATGTCCATGGACTTTCCACTAAAATCACACTGTCTCCTATATTTTCATTTTTTAATGACATTTATTTTTATACTGAGAAAGAATATAGTATAAAACTATAGCTTTTCCACATCAGGGATTTTCTCTAAATGTAAAACTGAAATAAATAGTACTTTGCTTCCCTGTGGCTCCTAAATATATTACAATTTTAAGAGTTACTTTTAACACCCTGGAAATTACCACTCAGGTCTGCAGGCTGACACCTAGTTAGGATTTCATGTGTTGAGTTAGTTTCATTTTCAGAGTGCCAGATTTGGGAAAATCCCCCTCCCTTTGCTTTGGAAAGAATAACTGAGCTCATAAGGGCATGTCACATTTTATTTGTGAATCATTCTTATGGCTAAGGAAATAGAATTTCTTAAGGTTTCTGCTTTTATTTGGCAAGATACTTTTAGGCATCCTGGGGGTGAAACCATGAGTCCTAGAATTCTAGGTGGCTCAGAGAGTATCAGGAAGTCTTTCCAAAAGAAATGACTTCCTCTGCTTGGGATTCAGTCTTACTGAGGATAGCCGTTTTCTGCCATGGAGATTCAATCTCTTGGCAGCTCCCTGGACCTACTATAGGATGCTACAAAATTCTTGGCAAGTTCACTTGTACTATTTTGAAAGTCAGGAAACTAAAATATTCTTACTGCTTACAGATTATAACAATAAAATTGAGAATCAAATCTAGTCAAATTCATTAAGCTTTGACACTACATTCTAGGTGGGCATACATAGATACAAATAAATTTGTATCATCTTTATTTTATTGACCAAAAATCTCTGGGCTCACCAGTCTTGATTACTGCTAAAGTCACAGTAATTTTTTAACCCACTGTTTCTGACTTATCTCTTAATTTTTTCATATAGAATTGTAGTCTTTGTTAAAATAACATCTTTGCCCAAAAAAAACATATTTAAACAATTTTCTCAGAAAAGTTCTGATCAATTGGACATGGACCAATCTGAACTTTTCCCAGTTTCTAGCTAGATAGTCACCGTGTCCACCAAGCCTACCAGTACTTATATTACTTCCAGAGGATACTGTCTTGCTAAAAATGTTATCTCCAGATGTATTCAAATTATATGGCTTCAGAATGCTAAAATATGACTGTGCTCACATCCTACATTAAGGATCTGAATATGCCCTGTCATCAATAAGTCTACTCTCTAATTTTATGTCGATAATATATTTTTTTCTGATATGTTTTTTCTGTCTTGAAGTTTATGCTCAAAAAATTTTTGAGTGCACTAAGTAGTAAGTTATATTCTAATTGTTGAGTGATAATCACATGTACATTAATATGTCACAGTTGGTTTAGCTATTCTTCTATTGATGAATACTTGGGCTGTTTCCATTCCATTTCCTATTATGAGCAAGGCCACCAAAATTATTCTTGTGAAAGTCTCCTTATGGAATGGATTAATCATAAGATCTTTTTATCAGAAATTTCTAATCAGTTTTACAAAGCAGTGTACCACTTTATATTTCCATGAACAACATTTTCTCATATACAGAAGAGTATATATACTATCTCACTGCCTTTCCTGTGAGTTTCTGTAAGTGTATAAGATAATCTGAACTGTTTCTGTGGCTAACATAACATAGTTTCTATGTTCAGGTCAAACAATGATGATTCCTTCTTGTTTATAGGTACCTAAATACTAGAAGTCCAAGATAATAGTTCCTTTTTCAGAAATCAGGGAAGGAGAATAACAATAAAAGCCTAGAAAACTTTATCCATATGAAATTTTTCTAGATTGGCTGCTACTATTGTCCATGCTTTAAGGAAAATTATTTACCTGATATTTCATTTTCAGAATCCTTCACACTTGGAGGTTATTTTAAGATTTTACACATTCATTTGTGCTCTCACTACAACCTTTATAAATTAGGGAGATATGAGTGCTATCACCCTGCCTGGAGCTTTGGCAATGGGTACCAAGCAAAAACAACAGCCACGATAATGAAGCTTCCCAGAGGAGGTGTCTAGACATGAAATTCACTGTTTTGCCTGAACTGAAACTGTTTTCCAGATCAGTACTAGAATTAGAAAAAGTGAAAGAGACTCCACACCTGGAGATGTAGTCATTTGAGCTCCTTGACCTGCAACACACCTCAGATATGCAATTGTGTTGACTAACGAGCCCACAGCTATCATGTGCTATTTATTTCTGCACTAGATATTTCATAACCAACTCAATTGCAGCCTAAGTCAACAAGATAGTGGATTTAAGGAGATAATAAATTTCCTGAGAATTTTTTCATAATTAAGCAAAGATGTCACCCCTTTCACCACTGTGAATCTTCATATAACAGGTCTGAAATACAGCGATGCTCAGGAAAATATACTTTAAGTTTCCTTTTGATCCACTGGCTGCACATACGGTTAATTAATACATGATTTGATCACTATTTTCTCTGGACCATTGTAATGTATTTTTAGAGAAACTATTTTGAAGAAGAAGGTTAGATACATACAAAGTAATTATTAGAGAACTCCAAATGGCTATCTAGATAACTAACTAATGGACTAAAATTAAACTACATTATCTCTGACCATTATCTCTGACCTTTATTTTCACTAAATCAATTTGCATATCTATGCACACATGAAAGCTTCACAATTAATTATGTCAGGAACTGTATGTGTGCCAGATGCCACACAAGTCAAATCCAACCATCTTTGCTCTACAGAAGTCCAAACAAGCAAGGGCATTCTTCTCTACAATCGTGGTTGCTTTTTTAAAGAAAGTTTCTACAAAACTGGGAAATGATGGGTTTATCATACCTTGTACTCAAAAGGCATTTGCTGGGGAATGGTGTTGGTCCAAGATGCAGCTATACTGCTGCTACTGCTTTTTTATCCTTTATTCCTTAAGTCATTTGTTTTCCAACTCTGCTTCTAATTATCTCAGACTGTAAGAATTTGTTAAATCTACCTAAGGCAACAAACTCTATCATTCCCCGAGAGGGTATTCAGTGGACTTACATGTTCTTTTTTCTCTCTCCTTAGATGCATGGCCTTCCAGAATATCACTCTTCTCATCTGAAAAACAAAATTCATAATAATTTGTCTTGGAATTGTTGGGGAATCAAATGAACTAGTGAATGTGAAAGTTGTTTTCATTTTAATTTTGAGATGTTTGTCTCAAATATGATTATGTAGAATGAGTTATCACTAAAAGTATGCATCTAATAGAATGAATAAGAGCTATAGCATTTCTCCTAAAGTATTTTGTATATCCTAGTAGAGGAGGGAAACAAGAAAAATCATTTCCAAAAGAATATGGTGACAGAAGGTATGTCAAGATAATATTTGACAGAAGGTAATATTAAAATGAAGGACAAAAGTAGATTTAAAAAAGATAACTAGAAAAACTGAGGGGAAAAAAGTTGGTATAGTAGTTATAAGCAAATAAAATGTAGTTTTACTCATGAAGTTTACCAGTCAAGTCATTAGAAATATATGCTAACTAGCTTTGCTATTATACATATTAAAAGTGAAATATAGACACTGTATAAATCAGAAAACTAAGTTAATTCTCTTTTCAGGTAACCCTGACATCTGCGAAACCTGCCTCTTTATGATTTGGGATCACCAAAGTTCTCTGATTCTGTCTATGGTATAATTTCCCCATGCTCTAGATTTCTTCCCTTTCTATCAAAGCCCGATTCACAAATATGTATTCCCACATAAATAGATTCATTTAAAAAGTCCCTCAGGTTCATGAACAGGTTTGCTATTGATTTCTTTATATTTGAACAAGATTAGTCACCACTTTTTAAGGACACATCTATCACCAACAAAGTGTGATATTCCTAAATAATAGTAGCATATGAAGAATATCCTTTAAAGCCTAAAGGTTGCCCAAACCTAAATATCATAATATTAGTTTTGCTCATAAGGAAAAAGATTCATTTTCCCCTATGATTGGTAATGACACTGTTCAAACAAGACTGCCCTTCCAATGTTTATGACTTTTAAGTTGAGTGAAATAATTTTTAATGAATTATTTTATATAAATATATAAAATCCTTTACTTATATGGAGAAGAGAGAATGTAGTACTTACTGAGAGTTATAATCTTGAACATTTCTTATGAAAATTGAGTGAAAGCATAGAGAAGAAGCAAGTAACCCTCAGTTTTCCATGTAACATGGGGCATAATCAGTTCACTGAATCCAGAAACTTTATTATAGACAATACATTCAATTTTAATTCATTCATAACAAACATTGTTTATAATTCTTTAATCCAGATATTCTCCTTTTTAAATTCCCATTCATTTTTTTCCCCTAAGACCCTAGCAGTATTCTGGGGTCTTATAGGCATGAAGGAATTAGATCACACCTCTTACTAATCTATTTAATTATCCAACTCACCCCGAAGCAATGCACTAACCAGAAAGACAACATATTTCACTAGTGAGTATTTATGGTTGGCAAAACTGGAACAGCTAGATTCTGCTCTGTCAGACACGGGTTTTTGAATTTCTATCCTGGGTGAAGTACTAGGGTAAGGCAGTGTATTGCAGGCACTGAAATTTTAGGTAAGCTTCTGGAATCTGTACATGCTCTCCCAAGTCTCTAAAACTGTACAAGTCTCTCCCATCATCATTGAGGTGCAAGAGGGGAGCAGGAAAACACTTTTTCTATTGTATAGTGTGGTTCACATTTCAAATGTTTAGGCCCTTCTCTAAATGTCTCAGAAGTGCAGACTTACACTCCCACTTATTTAATTTCTCCATGAGATCTGACATCTATTCCTATGCTTGGCTGAAATTGCTATTATTGTACTTCTAAAGTCACAAACAACTTTTAAATTTGTTCAGTCAAAAGATAATTTTCAATCTTGACCTGATGAATTTTGGTTTTAAGATTGATGATCACCTCCTTAAAACTACTCCCTTGGTTTCCAGGTCATTACATCTTCCTGATATCCCTCATATTTCTGTAAGTCCTCTTTTTTGTCTCTTGTTTCTGTATAACTGTCCACTATTGTTCAGGCCTAGACCTTTATTTCACTATTCATCTTCCTTCTCTCCCTCTGTGGTTTCATTTTGCACTTAGAGTTCAAGGGTCACATGTATGCTAATGGTTTCCATGTTCAAATCCTTGTTCCAAATCTCTTATCAATACATATCCTGCAGTATAAGCTGTATGTATAATTCCATCAAACTAAACAAAACTTCAAATTCAACATGTTCAAAGTTGAAAACATCTATTTCTCCCCCCTTTATATTTGTTCTATTTCTATATGTCTAGTTGGGTTATTATACTGCTATTCAAGCAAATATTTAAACTAGAAACCTGAGTATCATTCTTAGCTCTGGCACTGTGCATGTAATCAATGAAATCACAAGTTCTAATGATTTTACCACCAAATAATTTTAAAACATATCCTTCTTATAACCCCAACTATTATTATTATAACTCTTGGCTCTCCTTAAACACTGCATCGTACTCCTCAAAAGTCTCATTAAGATTCTTTTTAACTTACACTAGCTATTAAAGTTAATTCTAAATCTCTTAAATGGCTTCCTGTATCCTCAGCATGATGTACAAACTCCTTGACACAGAACATACATCAAACTACCTCTATGCCCTTATTTCTTGCCACTCAACATTATACCTTTAATTTTTTTACCACTTAGCCCCATGCTTTGAATTCTTCACCACTCAGTTTCAAACTTTACATTTCAGAAAGTTTAAAATGTCTATAGTTACTATATAGCATTTAATATCTTGCTTTCATACCTTGCTCAGGCTGTCTCCATTCCTCTATTCTTTTTCTCTCCTCACCTCTAGTTTTACTCATTCATTGAGAATGGCCTATACTTAATCCCCTAAAGTTATTCTGACAACAACATCTCCTCCTTGCCAAGCAAAACTGAGTTAAATATCGCACTGCCATGGTTTCAGGAAGTCTTACATATCTCTCTCCTGCATATTCGTCTTTATCCTTTGACTCTCATGATATTGTTAAATGAATGAAAGTGAAACAACAGTTTAGCTTTCTGCTGAGTGGGATTTTTGTATTATATCAGTCTAAAGTGTGATGTCATTTCTTTCCACTATAGAAAAGACAGCAAGGGAATGTGACAAATGATTTCATCACCATTTCCTACTGAATTTCCTTTTAAGCATTTAACCTCATGATTTTATATGAATTATTATAGACTTATAGACTATCAGACACATTCAGATCTAAATATGACCATCAAATTTTGTTTTATATTGTATTTTGTTTTATATTTGTATTATAGGAATAATTGTGGAAAATATGTGACATTTTCCTTTCACTAGCAGATACAAAGATTTACTATAGTTCTTACATCCTTCCATTCCAAATTTTTCACTGGAGATGCCAACAATAGGGGCAAGCTTCACCTGTGTGTCTGGTTTCTATGTAGCCCCTAGTAGGATGGCAATTGGTGTGAATTTGGGCACCATGGAGAAGAAGAGAAAAAGCCTGGGAACCAGACCTCCCAGTAATCAAGAGATAATATAATGCATTTTTACAATATTGTAGCATTTTCAACTCTGGAAAATAGAACTGTACTTCCTGTAACTCACAAGGCAGTGACTGGGCTTTGTCTCACAGGAAGCATCTGGGTGCTGCAGGTCAGAGGCGAGGGATGTTACAATGGGCTGGTTTCACAGAGTAATTAAGTGCATGTAAGTTGGAGGCTTCAGGGAATAGGATGTGAATGCTTTTCAAGACAAGAGCAAAGAAGCAAGACAACGGAAGAACTACTGTAAGAGATCTGACAAAGAAATCAAGAGACTTCAAGAGATAAAATAAATAATGAAATCAAAAAGTTACTATCCACTGTGTGAGAAATGATAGAAATGGAAAAATTAAAAGACTGAATTTTTAACTCAAAAAAAATGACAAAAGAAATGCAACAGCATCTGGTTAGAGTTAACATGGTTTGCTTGGGAGATAGTGGGGAACTAGGAAATACTGCAAAGGAAAAGAATAAGCCTTATCAGAAATTTTTCAAACTTTATAACAAATGAGTATTTAGTTCTTTACCTGCACAATGTTTCCTCTGTTAAGTCTTATATTAAAAGACGTAATTTTTACAAGAACATGAATTTAAACAAATATATGCAGTCACTTATTATAGCGTCACCTCCAATAATAGCCAAGAACTGGAAAAACATAATTGAACATCAACTAATGAATGAATAGATCAAGATATGGTATATATGTATTACAGTGGAATATTATGCATTTATAAAAAAAAGATGAAATCCTGCCATGTACAACAACATGGATGGACCTAGAGGGCATTATGCCTAGTGAAACAAACCAGACAGAAAAACAATACACCATATGAGTTCACTGGTATGTGATATATAGAGAAAACAAACAAAGGTTTGTGTGAACTAAGTAAAGCAAAAATAAACTTTTAGACTATATTAGCAATTACCAGAAAGGAATGGGAAAAGAGCATGAATAAATCAAGACAAAGGGGACAATTGCATAGCGAAGGATAGAATTAAATGTTCAGTCATAAAGTTAATGTAATTTATATACATATTATCAGTGATTTGCTCTTTCGTGCTTCCAATGATACACACTGTTACAATATTGATTCCATAAAAAATCAGTAATATTCAGATAAACCTTAAAAATAAATTTTCTTTAATATTTTATTCTATATTAGATGCACCTATTAGATTGTTCCATCTATGGCTTATTTTCTAATATGTAACATTAACATTTGAAGATTTATTATCCATTATTATCCAGTGGATAGCCTACTTTTAAAGTATCCTCATGAAACTCTCTAGGCTACTATGGTCCTTCAATTGCCAGAAAAATCACAGTCTTGTTCTTTATTTCCCATGTTCTTTTTTCAAAGGCATTTGACTCCCAGTCCAGTCATCAGGAGTAAATAAAATAATGGTTTCATAATTAACAGTTTCCAAAGACTCACATTTCATAATGGAATAGAGCTCATTCAAGTAAACAGTTACAGTTAGTTTTGTCCCATTAGTGAAATGAAATATTATAAAAATGCACGCACACTTTATTTTTGGTTAAACAAAAATGTTTGGTTTGAGTTTTCAAAGTCAACTATATATATGGGTTTGATTAACATTTTCCAGTAACAAATATATATTACCACTAATACAAAAGCTGTATCTTATAAATTTAGACAGAACCTTTAAAATTTAGTATTCCCAGAACATTTGTGTTTCTAGAAGTCGAAGTTCCACAAAAACAATGTATAGTCCAAAAAATAATTTAGATCTAGTGGGGACAGGGGGAAGGCATGCATAAGAACTCAAATTTCTAAACTTTATACACAATTAAAAATATTATAAATACAATATTCTTGATGCCTGGAGTTAACTGTAACTTGAAACCACTACTTCAGGCTATTCTCCACGGGCTACAATGAAGCAGGGATAAGACATAGAGGAACAGGTATCAGCACTTTTTATTTTATTTGGCTGAGGCATTTCTTTGTTCTTTATCCAGTTGTGCATGGATAGTAATTGTATTGATTTCCATGAAGGTCATTCTTATACTCTAATGAGGTGGTTAACCTTTCTCACAGCAGTTGAAATAAAAATTTAGGTGCCAAAAATAAAATAAATAAATAAATTCTCAGCCCTACAAGAAAATAGAATCTGGAAAATACTCTTCAGCCAAGATAGTAAACTACAGATTAATCTCTTATAGTTTTCTTTTTCAGAACACTTTTATTAAGGACAGGAGATTAGACTACTTGGTATAGTATGATATGCTCTGTAACCCTTAGAACTTAGTACTACCAGTTACTTCTCAATTATTAAAAGAAACCTGAAACATTTAGGTTTTCACAAAATTCCTGGAAATTCAGTGGTCTGAGAGCTGTTTAACTGAGTGGTTCCAGGGGTCACGTGAAAATTTAAGCAAAGTAACTTGATTGCTTATGCCCATTTGGCCGGGAGAGAAGGATTTCCAGGGATACAGAATTTCAGTACTAAACCTGGCCCTAATGATAGGTGATCCTCAAATTTCTCCTGTAATCAGTGTTAGAATCATCACTGCTCCTTTGTCAATATATCTCTGTGCTGAAGAGCATAGACAGTCACCACTCCTCCCACAATAGTCTACCATGAACGAATTAACTGATCCTGTATTGATCATTTTCTGTAAAGCTGCATTTTACCAACCACAAGCATATATGCATTAAATGGATAAATGAAGTACATTTTCTTCTATTTTTTTTTAAATTTACTAATCAAATCCATGACACAGCCACTAGAAGCTGAAATGAATCAAACTTTTTAAATATTTTTTGAAAAATAGGGAATTGAGGAATGAATAATACTTACTACATTTTGTTTTCCTTTAAGAAAATAATATCATAAGTAACTTTTTTCATTTCAGTCCTGACAGCTGTGATAATAATTTGAATCAAGTTTGGAACAGAAATAATTATTTTTGTTGGTCTAAGTCCTTGAAGTATAATTGGGTTTCATGCTGGGGGAAAAAGTAGAACCTGTTATCAGGCCTTCTCAGGTCTCAAAGAACAAAATAAATTCTGAGGCCTTTGCTGTACTGACAAAGCAGGTGATTCAACCCCAAAATCATGAATAGGTAAAAATAGCCTATATATTAGTAAACAACACAAATTTACTATTTTGCCTCCAGAATCCACAATTTTGCCAAGGCTTCCCATTCCCAGGATGCTCTTCAACATTTTGAAATATTTTGAGTCTGTCTGCTGCATTCATTTATAGCAAAGAAAGTGCATCAAATTTGGACTGCTTTTATATTTTCCATTTCAAAACAACTATCATTTGACACCTGTTAAGAAATAGAAAAGATAATTAAAAAATATAGCCTCCCATTTGTCATAGACTTGGTAGTAGCAGAGTGCTCTGATGTGATATCATCTTTTGTCTACTTTGAATCTTTTCCCATTATCACTGAGACAGGGCAAATGACATTACCAGTGACATGGTAAATATTTTTTAAATGGGCAAACTTATCATGATCACATTTATCTGGCTAATTAAAGTCAGTGTGAAGTATAGTAATGCTCAGAAAGAATTGATGTAAACCTGTATTTTTAAAACTCCTTTCTCTGAGAGGGTAAGAATGTGATATTTAACTCTGGAGTGTGAGGAATGCTTCTAAATCATTTTTGTAAGTAAGCTACTTGTTATTTCTCATTATTTTGACAGTCTGTTATTTATAAACTTGAAGCTTTATTTTTTGTCCTTTTAAAAATTGAAAAGATATGAGGATATCATTGATCAAATTAGGGCAGTCAACAGAAATAAAAATAAAACATTTCATTTACTGAACATACAAGTTTTATAACCAGATTAATTATAATTATATATGAAAAGCATCTCCTTCTATAACTTTGTTAAGATTAAGATAGATTTTAGTTCTCTTTCCCCAATGTGTGACACAAAGTCACATACACAGGAAGAAACAATTAATGACTAGTGTCAATGTTGGTAATCAGAATTAATTGAGCATTTTATAAGTTTTTCTTCAAAATTTTATCCTTTTTCTTGTCTTAAAATCATAAAATGCATAATTCATTGTTGAATTCTTTTATACAATATAACTACAAAGATGTGCAACATACATATAATCTCATTTCCCTAGAAATTGATTAACATTTCAATATAATCCTTATTTCAATGTACCTAATTTTTAAAAATCAAAACAAGTTATACTGATATTCCTATACCTAGCTAAAACATTTCATGTTACCATCTTACTTGTGGAGATAGTTATATGAAAGAAAAGGGGAAACAAACAAGTTACTCTGTATCTCTGGTATCACAGATGAAGACTTTATACATGCACTCAATAATTTATGAATGAATGAATGTATCTATGAATACTTATTTTTGTCAAAAGTTGAATGGTTGCATTAATAAACTTTTGGCCAAAATGAGAATAGTATTTGCTTACTGGCTTTTTACTTAGGATTGCTAAGCAACACTGCAACCAGAGAAGGTTTGGTTTATCATCTGTCTCTATAATTTCAAGAATCTCTAAGAGAATGAAAACCTTGTCCATGTTTTGGAACAAGCATTCAAACCTAAAACCAGTTAAAAGAAAAACACCTATAGCACTTTCTACCCAAACACATTGCTTTTAAGGACTACAAATATAGGGAGTAAAATAATGCTTTGTTGAAAGGACATCCCCACCACCTTACAATAAAGAGAATCCCACAGAGACAAGAAGACTTTCAGAGTGGGGCACTGTCAGTATAATTGCTGTCCACCATGGAGTTACAGTCCAGCTGTTACCATCCATTTGTGCTGTGGCTGTTTCATACTGGTACTGTTGGGGTCAATGAAATCACAGACACATTCACTTGGAGGAGAATAAAAGTGGATTTTCTTTTTCTTTTTGAAAAAGCTTTTTACATTAATCCACTTAATCCCATGGCTGATTTGCCATTTGAAATCTGAAGAAGAGCATTTTTTTTAAAAACTGGGAATTTCCTACCTTTAAAAAAAAGTTTAAAAAATCTAGTAATATCATTTTATTTATTTCTTCCTTAAGTTTAAAAAAAATGTGAGTCCACATGTAGTTGAGAGTGCAGGGATATACAAGGTGGGAGTAAATGGATCTTCCAGCAAAATTTCTCTGAGGAAAACTATAGCATATTCCAGAAAAACAGAGAAAATTTAAAATATGGTTACTTAATATTAATTTAAAAATATTTTATGTGTGACTTTGGATACATGCCATTATAGTTTTGTAAAAACTAATACAACGTACCACACCAAGAATAAACCCTAATGTAAACTGTGGACTGTGGGTGATCATGAGGTATCCGTTAAAGTTCACTGGTTGTTACAAACCTAACCTCTTGGGTGGAAAATGTTGACAGTGGGAGAGGCAATGCATGTTTGGAGGTAAAGAATATATGGGGACCTTGTACTTTCTACTTCGAATGCTGCAATGAACCTAAAATTACTCTTGTTTAAAAATTAGTCAATTGGCATGATACAAATAAATGACTTTCAGGTTTTAGAAAGAAGTGAGGAATGTTTTTCCCATTCCAATGGAGAATAAATAGGTAGGCAGGCAGATAGACAAACAGACAGATAGATGATAGAGATATAGATGTAGGTATACCTATGAGGATTAGTTTATAAGTATATATCTATAGATATAGACATCAGTATAGAGTAAAGATGTAGTTATAGATCTATCATTAGCCTGAAGCTCCTATATTTATACAAGCAGCGATCCCATAACCATAGACTTCTCCCAGTTCTGAATAGCATCACAGTCTTCCATTACTGGGTTCAGGCCAATGTAGCATTAGTACCCAAAGAAATGCAAATTACAGGCACTGCCCTAAACCTTCTGATTCAGAAACTCTACTCATGGGGCCTGACAATCTGTCTTTTAACTAGTCCTCTGAGTGATCCTGAATGCTTTGGATCTACTCCTGAGACTGGTTTAGAATCCAACACCTCTACATCCCTAACTTGTTCATTCTTGCTCTCCGACTTAAGATAACCAAGGAAATTCAACCCTTTCATTTCATAAACATGGAACCCAATATCAGGGATCAAGAGTTCAATTATCTATAAAAATGGAAGAACAATATCTACTGCACATGATTATTGTGATAATTAATAAGTAATCGCTATAAAATACTGAGAACAAAGCCTGGCATTATACATGTCCAATAAAGATTAGTTTATTATCATTATCACTGCCTACTGTGATAGTTATCTATCTAGTTTTTTGAAATGATTCATGAGCATAATTAAAAATCTATGTTGGAACGACTGAACTTCAATTCTGTCAATTACTCTTAAATTCTTTCTTGTAGGGAAGTATTTGTTATATTAATGGTTACCTCTCCTCCCTGAGGCAGGCTCCACTTGGATTCCTTACAATGCTAGAGTGAGGAAAACTCTATCAGAGAACAGCTAGTGTCCACTGCTGCCACTTGGACCCTTAAGATCCAGGTGAAATTGATGTAAACCCTATGACCCAATGTCCATCCCAGATTTCTGTACCTTTCCCAGAGATTTATGTTTCTATTATTGTCATCAAATCACTCTCATTTATGGATTAATATTAACAGCTACTTGCATATTATTTAGTATGAGCTGGGCACTATTTTCAGAGTTTTACGGGGCAACTCTTTCAACATTCGTAACAGCCTTAGAGGGGACTACCATTAATCCCAGAGAAAACTGAAACACAGAAGGTAATGCCTCCCAAGCTAACAGAGCTAGTAAACATGGGTGCTGGAATTCAAGAGCAGATATTTCAGTTCCAGAACCCAAGTTTTTGTCTCTGAGTGCCTAGCCTTAATCCCATGCTAGCCTATACATGCAGTTTCTGCTCTGTATCTCATTGACCCTAACATGGAATAATTCCTTTGATTTCCCAAGAAAAAGAAAAGGAGATGAAAAGCTTCACAAAGATATTAATGCATATAGAAGACTTTGTTAAAGATTTGAGTAGATAGAGCCAGTCCACCTTATAGCAATTAAAATAACTTAAAATTGAATCATAAAAACAAGTTTACCAGAAAACCTGGTTTTTTCCAGACTGAACCTTCCAAAAGAACTCAGGGACTCTTATTTCAGACTCTATTGCTCAACTTATTCTTGTTGATAAAGAAAGAAAAGAAAAGAAAAACAGTTTTCCTCCTAATGATAATTCTAATTCTGGCATTTGCCACCAAGAAGACTATCTTTATTTATCCTTATTGTCCTGGCATTCAGAAACCAAGGAGAATCAAAAACCAGTTTTAAATAAACACTTTCTGGAGGGCTGAAAATTTGAAATTACATTAAAAATAATCTCTAACACACACCTGGCTTCATCAGAATGTAACAATGAAGACTGTTCTTTACATATTTAAATCCATGCCCACATGTTAAGGGGCAACTCGCCGTATCAGCAGTATTTTTGAACTCACACCAAACATGCTTGCACTCTCATCAGGGCGGGCCTCAGGGGTCCTCTTAGCTTCTCCCCCAGTACAGGGCATCTTGCTAAAGCAATAAACAATCCAGTCAGGGGACAGCATTGTCAGTGTGTGACCTGTGCAATCACATAGGTCCTGCCCTCAGAAAGATCCTGCTGTCATTGCCTTACAATATTCTGAATAATTTCTGAGTATGGAATCCCATACTTTCTTTGTGCACAGAGCCAAGTAAATTAAGTAGCTAGGATCGGCCCCAACATCTACCCAACATCTTTCTTATCCACTAGTCAGCATATGGTCTTCTAAGTGAACAGGAGGATACTACTGTCAAGAGATATTATGCCAAAGAGCCTCTCCACTTGATCATGCACTGACTAGAATATGACAGGTTCTGGGTATCTGGGCCTCCCTTCTAGGCCCAGAGACTACAAGTCCAATCACAAACTGTGACCAATAGTCAAAGGAATTATGGCAACTGAGAGTGAGCAGTTAGAAAAATATTTAACGTATGACATTGCCACAATATCTAAACACAGTCATTTTTTCAGTCCACTCAATTTTATTAAATTTTATAAAAATATGAGTCTATGACAGATGAAGAGAGGAAAAAATACTCTGGTCCTTACAAGAAATGAAAAACACAGCCCAAGAGTCAGAATCATTTTTCAACCAAGACTGAAAAACAAGTCAAACACACCAATGTCCTTGAAAAGAGAGATACCAAGTGAAAGGTCATTAAGTGCTACTGTTAGGAATTCAGGATCCAGGGACATGGGGCATCCTAAAGAGATTTATAAAATAAACATTTACAAAATAAGGCATTTTAGAAATTCCTGTCAGCTGCCATAGAAAGAATACTATTTCTTAGAAAAGTTCCTCAGTGCTATTAAATGAAAAATATATTGTTTGGCCTAGATGTAAGATAAGAGTAATTTTCTATGTTTTACCATTTCCAAGTCCAGAAGGAAAATACTAGCAAGTGGAGTGGTCTGGCCTGGATCTGGCCTTCCCAAACCTCAGGAGAACCCAACCGTGCCCAAGGAATAGTTTCCTGTCCCATGCACATGGACTGATTAAAGCACACATATAAACACACTACATCATTTGTCTCTGTAGCTCTGAGAATCTCATGTGCTGCATTTGCTTTCTCTCTAGGGGCAGTACGGCTCTAGTTTAAGCTTACACTTCACCTGAGTGGTGGGGAACTAGTTGCTTGCTGTGGTCCGACTAAGATGCCTAAATTGTTTGCTTTCATGTCCTCCCCTGAGCTTTTGGATTTACACTCTCTTCTACCTGGCAGAAAAGAGGCAGAAGGGTAACCAGGGTTCATCAAATTGTTACTAAATTGCTATTTGGCAAGATGCCATCTGTTTACCACAGCCCCATAAACCAATTCCTGTGTCACTAAATGACAGTCTGTTGGATTTGTTGCTCAAAACATTTCACCCCAAAAAGGACTGCCTGTTATTACTACAGCTAATAGTTAAGGTTTTCCTATCCAATTAGTTTCTTTTTATGTCCTGGACACTGTGAATTGTACAAATGATTGAGCAGCTTTCTCTATCTTCTTGGCTGCTAGGATATCAATTACTTGATTTCAGTTCTTTTGTGCCAACTGTGTAAGCCTTTACAGAATGCATTCTTATCTTGGGTTTGTTCTTAACTCTTTGTTATATCCCCCTCTGGTTTTCTTTCTTACTTCTCAACTACTTAAATTTATGTTATATGAAGAAAATATTAGATAAAGAGATAATGGAAAATAACAAATGGGATACTGATCAGGGCAATGGGTAAAGAAAGGATGGCAGGCAGGAAGGAAAGGAGGAAGAGAGTAAGGGAGAGAGGAAAGAAGGGAATGAGCTGTATTCTTGTGGCAAAAAAAAAAAAACAAAAACAAAACCTGACAGTCAAATAAGAAAAGATTCATAGAAAAGGACATGATGTAGTCTATCACAGATAGGAATGATAGAAAAATCATTTCAAATCATTTCAAAACTAAAAATCTTTAACTCCATTATTCTTTATTAACTGTTACTTGATTATGTTTAAATTTTCAAATCCAGCTAATGCTTCAAATATAAAAGACACACATGCCTCTATTATCCCCTTCCCTGTCCTAGATACATTCTAAAAATTAAAGCTCCAATGCAGAGGCACTGAAGATGTGATAGAGATACAGAGATCTTACTTTGAAGGCATTAATAGAAATGGAGAAAACTTGACCTTTTCTCTTACTCTGTTTGAGAATCTTCCTCTCTATCTCTCTACACACACACACACACCCCACACACCACACCATACCACACACACACACCCCAAGACAGGAAGGCCCTGAGGGAAACTTGAATAGAGATTCAAATAATGAATTTTAAGTAGAGACTGACAGCTCAGCTTCTAGCTGGATATTCAGTGTGACAGTTCGATAACTGTTTCCAGGAGTTTGAAGCTAAACATAGAGAGAGAGAATACAGATGCCTCTCGTAGAGAAATCTGAAGATGGGAGGTTGACTGGAAGAAATTGTACAACAGGTGAGTAGAGAAGGCAGTTGTGGGGAGTCACCAAACTACCAGGTATTTCTGTCAGGTCAAGTGGAAATTGTAGAAGATATCCAGACTTCAACCATCTGCTAACCACTGGGGAAAGAAAACCCCAGTGGTGTGCTTCTAGCAAGAGAGGAGAAAGGTTCAAAAAGGTAAGGCTAAGGAAGGCTTATTTTTGAGGGAATTTCTATGTGAATCTCTCCTAGGGACCTTCACAAGGAACCCTCCAGTGCACTTGGTGAAAGAACAAGTGTTGGACAACTATAGAAGACTAAGAACTAGACTAATGTATTACACTAATTAAGAGGGACTTATGTCCTTATTCTTTGGTGACTGGGAGAAGAGATGCTATACCTGGTTTAGGCTTTTACTAGGAAGAAGGGATACCTTTCTGAAATTAATGCCAGCTTAGCTTTTTAAAAAAAATTAATTAAACTTTTTCAAAAATAGGGGAGGATGGGGAGGAGTGGGAATGTTGTTCCAATACCTAAAGGTAACTGTAACAGCAAAGAGCACTGTGGTTCCTGAAAAGAGCCAGGGAAGTAGGGGGCATAAATGAAAGGAAGATTTTCTGACTCATATTTTCTCAGTTCCAAACTATTCAATAAATTACTCATGTAACTTTAAGAATTCTGATTCAAAATATAAGAAAATAAATCAAGTTTAACAAAAATAAATAAATGGAATGCTAAGCAATTATATACCCTCAAAATTTTCTTTATAACACTTATATGATGTGCTAATTAAAAATTAAATTGGTATTATCTCATACCTCAATTTTTCTTTTTCAGAAAAGTAATTGCCCTTCCCTTTTCTTTTTCCTTTTCCAGATTCCACTATTTTTGATTCACTATTTTACTATTTGCTAATTAATTCAATTAAAATGATAAAAAAGAACAAATAACAGCAAGACTTAGTAAGTTTCAGAAAACTAGCATAATTAGTATAGTCCTAAATTTTTAAGTATGGCTAGTTCCATTGTGAAGATGTTTTCATAATGCAACAAATTCACTCAATTTTGTATGTGACTATAACCCTTGCTTTGCTTTCAGGACATAATCTCTGAGAACAGATGGCTTACGTATCCTATATTGCAGTGACTTAATCAGACTACATCACTTTCAACAATGTAGTTTCATGAAATCAACCCTCAACCAAGCTTCTTTCTCAATGTTTCCCTATATTCGTGCCCTAATCAGCAGTGCCAAATGTTTTATCATTTGGATATAAAATATCCCACTAAAATTCTAAATTATTTGCAAATTGCTTTCATAACTGTATTCTAAATTGGACCTTCAATTTTTTTTCTCTCCAGAAAATTGAATTTTCAAAATGAATATAGTTTATTTTCTCTCCTAATGACAACTTCCAAAAATCTCTACATACAGGCTATTTTAGCTTCATTGAAACAGGTGGCTGGTTCCAGAAAAACTAGGACTAAATTTCCAGCCCATTGAAATACATTTCCTCCGGGCAGCAGCTGCCCTTCTGAGCATGTTTGAACTGTGAATCCTCTGCACTAACAATACAACTAATCAGTGACTACTTTTAGAAAAGGCTGCGTAAATTCTAGACTATGCAATGAAGTCAGACAAAAAGTGGTACAGTAAAACAACTTGGTAAACTGCATGTGATCCTTACTGATGAAGATTTATAAAACTATATAATGTCCCAGAAATATATATATGAATGAATAAATATTTCACATGCCTTTTCTAATACTCTTCTAGTTACAATTGTTGCATCAGGAGTCTAAGAAATAATAAAATTGTAATAAAATCAAGAAAATTTCTTACTTGAGAACAGAGTTATTATTTGAGTCCACAACCAAGGGGGAGGTCCAAGTTGTCTTCTACCAGGGACAGGGCATGGGGAAACTTTAAAACCTTGAGCAAGGGAAAGGTTTGAGTTTGGCTACTTGTTTTGAAACTTTAAAGTTGGTCTAGTGTTCATTTGTCATTTTATAATTGTTTGGTAAGAATCTCAGACAAGAGGCTGTAGTGTGGGATCTATTATAGCAATCAGCATAAGACCGCCTGTTTCTTTCATAGTCATGAATTAGGAGAAATCAGGGAATCACTGAGGCAGCTGCACCCAGCAATTCACCTATTCTCAACATGGCATTTAGAGACAAGATGGAGTCTGATTGATGGAAAGCAGGCTTGTCACATCACAAACTACCATAAAACTTAGTGCATTAAAATAAATTTTATTTTGTACAATATTTTGTGGATTGAGAATGAAGACAAGACTTGGCTGGAATGTTCCCAAATGGTTCTTATCAATGAAATGTGGTCTAGGGTTTAGTTGAAGGAGAGGCTCTGCTGGTGTGGCCATCCAAGATGTCTTCCTCACAGGAATGGCAGTTGAAGCAACTGTTTTTGACTGAATTTCTGCTGGGTCTGAGCAACTCACCTATTCATGTCCTCTCAAGCATGGTTGTCATAGTGTTGAAACTTAATGGAGAACCCTTCCAGATAAAGTTTGCCAAGTGAAAACTTGGAACTTGCATTGCCATTTTTGAACAAACATCAAAAGCTACCAAGTGTTTCTTCACTGCATTCTGTTGCTTAAGAGCTAGTTATCATTACTAGCCCAGATTCCATAGATGAAGTCATACATTTCACCTTCCCATGAGAGGAAAGTCAAAAAATGTGAAGACATGATTTAAAATTTCCACATTTTATTAATCTATTATTCTCCCTCCTTGTGCCCTAAATTTTCCTCCCCCACAAAAAAAACTTCTAGAATTGTTACTCTGTAAAAAAAAAAAAAAATGGTGCCTGAAATACAAAACATTTACAAATTCAAGATTCAATTATATAGTATAAAGCAATCATTTTTTTGTTTTTATAGGGAAAGAATCCAAAGATATTTTTATTATTTTCATTTGGAAGGTATGGATAGAATTTAATTTTTTTTTAATTGGTTTGACATTGTTTCACTGAGACTGGGCCTTCTCTGATTTATTCAACTATTGAAATAGGTTCTAAGCCAAGGTTTGATTATCATCCTGACACCAACCACTCAAAGAAATTTTCAAAAAGCATAATTCTTTGACTACAGAATAATGAATCTCTAGGCTCCTGACAATACAAAGGTGTTTTAAAAGCATCTCAACTCGTTTTACAATGCTAAAGTTATCTAATTGGCATTATTTCTCTGAAATTATCTTGCTTTGCATTATTTCCCCTCCCAAGCCAACCAGAAGCACATGAGTAATTCTTAGTAAGGTGAAATCATAACTTTTACAGTAAAAAATTTAAGACTTGGTACATGTCTAAAATGTACTTCTTTCCAGAAAGAATCACATACTCTATCTTTCCTAAGCACTTGTTCTATATATACTTCAAATGTGAAACTTGTTAATATCTTTGTTTCTCTCTCTCTCTCTCTCTCTCTCTCTCTCTCTCTCTCTCTCTCTCTCTCTCTCTCTCTCTCTTCCCCCCTCTCTTTCTTCTCCCTCTCCTCTTTCTCCTGTCTTACTAAAACCTCACTCAGTGACAGGAATGAGGTTTTAGTCATCTTTTTTTCCTCAATGCTAGAACATAGAAGATGCTTGAAAATTTATTTTTTCTGTTGTTCTTAAAAAGGCATGGTTCCTACAGTTCTGAAAATGTATAAGTTTCATATTGCTTATTTAAATAGACTTAAATACTGTAGCCTTCCACACCTTTCAAAGAACCAGTTTTTTGGTAACATGAATCAGTGATTCTCAATCCTGCGGGCACATTGCCACTGTTATGTATGTCTTAACAATTTTCTGAGGTGATTTTGAAGTCTGCAAATTTTGAAAACCCAACCAGAAAAGGAAATTATAAGAAAACTCTGTACCAATTTCTGTCATGAACACAAACACAAAGTTTAGCTAATTGAATTCAACCATATATAAAATTCATAAATTTACTTTAACAAATTGAATTCAAGTGTGTAAAAAGAATATTGCAACATAGCCAAATAAGCTTTAACTCAGAAATGCAAGGTTGGTTTAAAATTTGGAAATCAATCAATGTAATTCATTGTGTGAAGGATAAAAATATACTATCTCAATAGATGCAGAAATCATTTAACAAAATATAACACAATTCCTAAGAAAAAGTATCAGCAAGCTCAAAATAAAAGGGAACTTCTTCAGTCTGATAAGTATATTTAAAAATAATATAAGATAGACATTTTCCTCCTACAGTTAGGATCAAGACAAAGATATCTTTTTAGAACATCTAAGATTTTCATCAGTATAGTAAGGTAAGAAAAACACAAAAAGCCTCA
The DNA here is from genome assembly GCA_004024945.1 of Uropsilus gracilis. Classification (NCBI taxonomy): domain Eukaryota; kingdom Metazoa; phylum Chordata; class Mammalia; order Eulipotyphla; family Talpidae; genus Uropsilus; species Uropsilus gracilis. Next base: position 49,377 of record PVHY01002737.1, on the reverse strand, counting down.
CTGGTGAGATTAGAGAAGCAAAGCTGTCTTTATTCAAAGATAACATGTTTTCCTATGAAGGATATTAAAAGCAACTAGAAATAGTAAGCTTTCTAGGTCACAGGCTACAAGATCAGAATGCAAAAATTAATCATAATATATGCATATGCAAAAATTGACAATCAGAAATTGAATTTTAGTGAAAATAGCATTCATAAAAGATCCAGAAATAAAAAATATCCCAGAATAAATTTGGAAAATAATGTGTAAATTCAAATACAATAATGACGATAACCTAGTGACAGAAATGAAAGAAACCTAAATAAGTGTAGATATGCAAAATATACTACAGTCTAGGCTAGAAGACTCAGCATTGTTGCTATCAATTATCCCAATTTGATCTTTATGTTCAATACATGAATCAAAATTTCCAAAACCATTCTTTTTTCAGGTAGAATTTGACATGTTGACTGTTGACTCTAACATGTATATAGAAATTCAAAGAACTCATAATAACTAAAATTTTTGAATAAAGAGTAATAAAAATGAAGGGCTTGTACTACCAGATTTTCAAGGCTATTGCACAGCTACAGGAATCAAGACAGTATAACACTGGTATGATAACAGGCAAAAAAATTGGTGCAATATAACAGAGTTCAGAAATAGTCAATTACTTTTTAATAAAATTACCCAGATAATTCAGTTGAGGAAAGGATAATTTTTTCAGCAAGTAATCTAAAACCATTTAGATAGTTATAGACAAAAATGAAATAAACCTGACTCCACAAATAATTCAAAATGGAGCATAGTCCTAAACATAAGAGCAAAAATTCTACAACTTCTGGAAGAAAAGAGCAAGGAAATTCTTAATGATTCTGAGTCTGGCAAAAGTACAGATCCCAAAAGCAAAAGCCAGTAAACTAGACTTCATCAAAATTTAGTTTCATTCTTCAAAAGATATCATTAATAAAATAAAATGAGGAGGCAAATCCACAAAGTGATCTCTTACTTAAAATAATATTTACAAACACTATCAATGATAAAAGGATAAATGTCCCAATTTTGAGAAAGTTGAATAGTCACTCCACAAAAGAAGATCTGTGGTTAGTAATAAAGTGCACTGAAAAATGCTTACAATCATTAGTAATTAAATAAGTACAAGTTCAAACCTTGATGGGATCACTTTGTAGCTATTAGAAATGGCTCATATTAAGAGAGTGACCATGTCAAATGTTGGTGAGATGTAGTGGAATTGTATGAAACTCTTACGAAAGTTTGGCACTAAGGAAATGAAGACACCAGGGCCGGCAAGAAGCAGATTTAATAGTATCAGTACTGGCTTGGTGGAGTCACACACCAACGCTGATGACCCCTAATAGGAAATTAAGGGTTTATATACACTTTAAATGCTTTGGAGTTCTGGGTGGGCTGTCTTTGGTATTAGGACATGACCTGACTCTATGAAAGACAGAATGAGGAAGATTGAAGGAGAAACTGGGCTGCATATCAATATGTCATGGATTATTTATCTTTGACCCCCTCAACTGCACTTCTTAGGTTACTATGATTCTGCATATTTCAGATCATCATGTTTCACTTATACATTGCTCATAGGGAAACATAAAGTAAAATGGTACTAACCCTGGATACAGTTTGCCAGGTTCTTAAAACCTAAACATATACTTAACTAGATGACCTAGTCATTTTACTCAAATATTTTAAAATATTTATGCAAGAAAAATTAAAGTATTTATCTATACAGTCTTATACGTGAATGTTCACAGCACTTTTATTTGCAGTACTCTAATGTCCATAGATATGTGAATTAATATGCAAATTAGTGCCATCCATAGAATAGATTACCAAATATCAGTAAAAAAAAAATTAGTCAAAATACAAACAACATTTGGGGGTAAAAACATTGAACAGAGTACATATTTTAAGACTCCATTTATATACAAATTAGAGAGTGCAAACTTATTGTAGTGACAAAAAGCAGGTTGGGGGTTGTGCAGACTACCAGAGAGGGACAGGAGACAGAATTTTTACAAAGGAGTATAAGGAAACATCTGGATGTGTTCATGATTTTGATTGTGATGATGGTTTCACAGGAGAACAAGCTAAAACTTGTTATATACTAATTATACCTCAAAAAGCTGTTTTTAAAAAGAGATATTCAAGAAGACAAAACTACACCCACCCCCAAAACATGCATTAAACAAACACAATGAACCCAATGACTAGATTCCTTACCCAGCAATTTAGATTTAATTGGGAAGTGATATGACCTAAGTATTAAGATTTTGTAGAATTTCCTGGAGTGATTTGACCTACATACAGCAAAATTTAAGGACCACCCTTACTCCATGATCCTGAACTGCATCCCATCACTAGGAAACTCTCACTAAAATTATTACTCATAGGTGTCAAGGAACCATATTGAAAAAATATGTGTAGACAATGTAAAACCATTATCACTTCCAGAAATAACCCAAAGCAGCTAAAATTGATGGTTAATCAGAGTGTTATCTTAGTAAAATGAAAGATAACATCATTTAAAAGTGGGTAGGCAACTGAGAGATCAGTCCAGGTTATATTTACTGGAAAACATCCAACCATAGCAAGAAAAAAATAAAAGAAATTCTGAATTTCTGGGCAATGGGTGAGGAATAAAGGAAAAACTTAATTGGCTGCATTCAGGGTACATTCTGTTGGTAGAAACTTATGTTTGTTTTCTTTAATTTGGTGCCTTCTATATTTTCTCTACTGCACAGGATTTAATGTGTTTTCATATGCATGTTTTATTGTTCCTTTCTTTAAAAAGATAACTGAAATTCTTTTCCTCTTTCTTATTAACCATGAAAATAGCTGTGCAGCTTCATGTTTTGGCTTATTGGATTATTAATTTTAAGGATTTAGGTCTTCTTTTTGAACTCTTTTTGCCATAAGAATGTTTACATTCCTTTTCACCAACCCACTTATTGAAGGATATGAGGAAATTAGTTCACTGTGCTCAAGCTCAGCTGTTTTCTTCCAGGAACTCTGATAAGGGCCAACAGAATCCCCTTAAGAACAAGAAAAGAGACAGAATTTTTTATTTCAGTCATCTGTCCCTCCCTATCTCTGACTAACATTTGTCCTGAATTCCATTGAAACATTAGTAGATAATGACAAATCTGTATGATCCTGCTGAATACTTGTCAACTTTTCCATATTATAAGAACATGAACCCAAGAAACACAAGCACTTCCAACTGTGTTTGACATTCAACCAATGTGCAGAAACTACTATACTCAATTTCCCAAGTTTTGTATAAGGAAAAATTCTCACTTTGTTAGAATTGACAAAAATGCAGTCTAGCTTCATAATTCTTTATAGCTTTTTCAAGTGATTCCCAGCCTCAGCCTCCCAGGTAGCTGGGATTATAGGGGCCCACCACCATACCAGGCTGCTTTTTGAGACCAAGCCTTGCTATGTTACCCGGGATAGTCTCGAACCCATGAACTCCAGCGATCCCTGGCCTCTTTGACTCCCAGTGCTTGGATTACAGATGCACATCACCATGTCCGGCTCAGCTGGGATGCTATTTAACAGTAAGAGACACAGCACTCTTTTCCAGGGGAAATAAGATAAAAGAGGTCAAGCATACCTTATTTAACACAGATACCAGGAAACATTAAACTGATTAACCTGGATCAAAAATGACTTTTGGGTATTTCTACCATAAAATCTCAAGGGAATAATTTAGATCAAAATCATATGTTTTTGTTTTTATTTTCAAGTTATTTCTACTCAAGATTTTTAATTTTTAAAAGATTTTACAAGTAGTGACTTCATTGTGAGTCATAAACCAGTAAAATTATATCTCAAATTTTTAAAAATGCATCCCAGTTCAATATGGTCACATTAAAAATAGAAAGTGGATGTACCAGTCCCCTACTGCTGTGTAGAGTACAGCCCTAATGAATTAGACACAGGAGATGAAATATACTAAGATTTCTAGACGGATTTGATGAGTAGAGGAGGGAATGAAAAATTTTACCACATGTGAACTTAAGTACAGTTTGATAGATATGTGTGTCACATATGTAGAGCATAAGAAAATAATTGCCCCCAAAATGCTGCGTATGACAACTGAAAAATACAAAGGTAAACCAAATACAGAGGCAAAATAAGTTTGCATAACAGGCATACTCACAACCAAGGGCCCACATAGAGAGGATGGAACTATATAATTTAATGATTTAAAGTTAATATTTAAATAGTAAATTCAATATTTAATTTCTGAGGGTAGAAGGACACAATTCATAGTTGTTTCTGAACAATAAATAGAATCCAACAAATAAAATCCAGTAGTCTCTGGCCTGAACCAGGATGTAGAATTACTTGCAGAAAGTAGAGAGTAATGAAATTAAAAGGAAAAAATAGGAGGAGCCAGATTTTTTCAGCTGGTACTTAAATTTGCTATGACAGGCGAAGTTGCTAAAAAAAATGTCACATAAATTGAAGAAAATGATCTTTGTTGCATGAAGACAGCTGATCAGATGAAGATAGACTCTAGGAGGACACACTAGCCAGGAAGTTGCTGAAGGCAGCAATTTCAAGATTGTGACTGTGGAATAAAAAGATGCAAAGAGTGTATTTAGGAAATGTCTGACAAAGATAAATACAGGATGGAAGGTATGCTGGATGCTGGTTAGTCAGGACAACAATAGAGTGATATGACCAACAATGTAGGGATGGGGAGTGAGTTCACAAATAAGAAATCTAGAGAAATGTCAACACAGATAAAGATGCTGGGGAAGTTCAAGTGAAAAATAGAAGAATACATAAATAGAATACAATGGAGAATTTAAATACAAGAAAGTGTCAATGTAAGGAGAATTTTAGGTGTGAGGATGGCAAAAAGAGCATTGAAAATGAGAAGGAGGTCGTCAGTGGTTGTATAACAGACTCAAGACAGAAGGAAAGACACAGCAGCCAAAGCACTACCCAAATGTTTCATTGAGCCAGAGCTGAGTAGTTTATAAATGACCCTACAGAAATCAGAGATATTTCATCTTCTGAGAAAGACCTGCAATGCTTTACACAGGATACAAAGGAACTCATTAGAAATAATAACTGGAAATGGTGATTTTATAGAATTTTGGAGAAAAGTGTTTGAAGGTTCCTCTTGCAATAATCTATTGTTGTGTTTAACATGCATATGTAATTCATTTCACCTCTTCTGATGTTCTCATTGTTTTGCCTTTGGCCTTGGGTTTATTGATTTCTATCTTTACATTTAATTTTGATTCCAAACTTCTCCAGTTTCAGTTCAATCTAATATCCAAGTCAACTAAAATTTTTAAACCATTATCACTTTATGAACAGATTCACGTTTATTGTGAATCTCATATTCACAATATGAGAGAAGTAAATCTTAATATGATCACAGAGCTGGCATCAAATGAAAACATCCTTTGAAGAGTTCATTCACTGACCTTGGAAATTTAGAAATAGGTCTGCTTTATTTTTATATTCTACAAATTTATGTAGACTTATTTTGTAATTCTAATGTTTTTACTTTTAAACTAAATTGTCACCTCTTTTCTCATATTTGTCCTGATTCAAGGTGATTATTTACCTTGGACTTTTATAAATGGGGGGGGGGAATCTTAAAATAGTTTTCAATCTATTTGAACAATATTATAATAAATAGATATTATAATAAATACAATATCATAATAATAATAAATAACATTCTTGATGTGAAGGAGGCTCCTGGGGTTGGGTTGTACACAGAGGCTCACCCTGGTGCCTTCTCCCTCATTGAATAGTCACCGAGGTGAGGTAAGATGTAGATCTGAGGCCTAGGAAAGTGTGGCAATTCTTCCATAAAACCTCATGATACATGTGATAAAACCAAAAGGGAGAGATCCAACTTCCTGGCACTTCAGACCAGGTTAGCCTGATTCCCTCTCAGTAATCATCTCTGAGGTGCCAACCTCCCACACAGTGGCAATGCCCCAGCATGCCTAGGAAGGATGACGTCACTGTTACCTCTGTTCAGGGCTGAACCTCACTTAGGGAAGAAACCTTGTACTGGTAAGGAGTTTCATTTTCTGACACTGTGTTTCTCACCATTGTTTGCACATCTGTCTACAGAGAGGATGGTGGTGTCCTCTGCCTTTGTACATTTTGAAATTCTAAAAAAAGTCATCTATATGAACATTTTGTTAACTGTCTGAATAAGACGCTATCATGACATATAAAAGGTCAAAAGAGTCAAACCTACTTAAAAAGAGTGGGAGAAGATTTGAGTTGTGCTTCCCTGGGACTTGTTTTATGAAGACATAATACCTGCTCTTGCAACAGGTATACACAGTTTCCCAAAATAACCTAGCTACTGGCTAACCAGGTGACCCACATCCAATCCAAACACATACCAGGTTCCATGCAGCTACTCTAATAAAAATACCTTAATATTATGCAGCACCTTTCATCTAAGGATTTCTAAATATATTTTAGTCAATAATTAAGTCTTATGACACAAAGAAATTGCAGAACTTTGAAGATCAGTGTTTGAACGGAAATGAAACATCATCCACAGAAGTTCCTTCTTCTCAGGGGCATGGGATATTTCATTTTAACTTCTCTTTTTGTGAAGCCAATATAGATGACCTGGATTGGGAATCAACAGTCATAACATGGAGGAAAAGCTTAAACACCTGGGCCCAAGCTCTGGCTTCAGTCACATTGACCTTAGAGGAAGTCATTTCACCTTCACCTGGGCCTCAGACTATGAAACATGTAGCGGGACTGAGGTAAACTCTAGGAGGTAGATCTGATTCCAACTAAAAGAAAGACTAAATAGTAAATACCTTCACTTTACTTCAAATGCTTATTCTTGCCATAAACCTTTCTATTGTGTATGTGATCTTTGCCACCAAATCTATACTTTTGGTGGGAATGAATAGTTAATAAGAAGGTGAGTGACTGGTTCAAACCAATTACATAATCAGATCATTGTTTTAGATATCAAACACTTTACACAGAGTTTTCAAATAATCTATCTACTTGATTTGATTACAACTAACATGCATGAAGTCCTTTAGTGATTACATTCAAGCAGTATCTGTTTCTCCCAAGGCTTTTCCTGCTCCCTTAGGGTTCCTGAAACCTAAAAATGCCAAATAACCAAGCAAACTGTCATAAAATATATTAATTTCTGCCTGGTGAATCTTCACAAATCTCTCTCAAGCTTGATTTCCCTTTGAAGCTAGCAAAAAAGAGTGCTTGAACAGAATTACTTAAATTTCTCTTCTGACTCTCAACCCATGTTGTTTTCAAAACTCTCAAATTAGATTTATGCTATAGAAATAAAAGAGTGAAGAAGAAAAAGACTGAAAAATAAAGTGCATACATAATCATACACATTCATAAATATTATAATATGCTTTAGATAGACATAGCTATATATTACTTCTTTCCAGAGACAAGATGCTGCTGCTATTAAAATATTGGTCTAACAGAATGACTTTATATCTTAATCTTCCATGCAGAAAAAGCCTGAAGGAGTTTTTCAGATACTCAGTCCCTTTCAACTATGTTTGATGTCTCTTCTTTAGAAGCTTTATAGGAAATAATGCCATTTCGGAAAATTCTCCTATAAAATAGGAACTATAATCCAAGGAAGTTTTAGAGCAGTACTTTGAGTTTTGTTTTCACTTTGGCTGTACTATAGAATACCTGCTTTATTATTTGGGACTGGCATTTACCCCCATAAACCTTTCAGCTTCCTCCCCTGAAAAAATAATAAGGTAGAATTGAATGGCTACTAAGACCTCCCTGTCACTGAGAACCCAGGCACTTCAGGGCTATGGGAATGATAGTAAAGAATTCAAGCTCTTAAGTTAACTGCTTAGTTTTGACTCTTGACTTTCTCTTTTCCCTGCTACAATTTCTTTTCTTTAGTCTCACCTTAAATATGACCCTCATATCTATCAAACTGTTCCCAGGCACATGGAGTGAATCTTTTCTCAAATCATCCTTCTTCTGTCTAGTCTCCAAATTCTCTCTAAGAACCTCACCGAACTTCCCCTCTATTTAGTCCCTTCCATCTAGATCACATGCATGGGATGCCTGAAATATTTGAACTCTCCTTATCAAATTGTCTCTATGAAATTGGACAGAATCTATTCATAAATTTAGTTATTATTATCATATTATCATTATCATATATTCATTATATTTCACAGTGGAAAAATCAAGTTGAAAATAAGGTAGGAAGTTGGATTTTTTTAACTCAATGAAAATAATCATTGACATTTACCAATCTCTTCATTGAAAAGACCCTTTGTTTATATCCTAATATTTTTCTTCTTGATCCTTCTGCTAGATAGATCTTGACTTGATCATTGTCCTGTGATGTTTACACCTCTATGAAGTTCTCTGTCTTTGAGTGTAGGTGGGATCCATGACTGTGTCTTACCAAAAGAAGACAGTAAAGGTTATGGGATGAACTTTACACATATGTGGTTATATTCTATAAAATTGCAATGCTCTACTTACTAGGAGACTGTCCCTTTTTTTCCTGACTGCAGGAAGCAAGTAGCCATGTTTACAAAGTCCACTTGACAGGGAGTTTAGAGCTGACCAATTGCCAGCAAAGAACTGAGACCTCGGTCTGACAACTCACAAGGAACAAATGACATCATTAGCCACCTGAAGTTAGAATCAGATCCTTCCCCAGTGAAGCTTCTTCCCCAGTCAATACTGATTGTAGCTTTATAAGACGCTGCAACAGAGATAAGCTAAGTTATGCCCCAAATTCTGATTCACAGAAACTAAGAAGATAAATATAACCCATTATATTTGTGTTAATATTGTTGCACAGCAACAAGTAAGTAATTCAATCCTCACCTTAATCTATCCATATTTGAGTCAAATATGTTTCTTTCTCCTTGTCTTGGTTAGGACTGCTATAAGTAAGTTACCTAAACAATAAGCATTTATTTCTCCCAATATGTATACTAAAGTTAAGATGACAGTTTAGATGCACTGAGTTCTTTGTAAGTCCTCCTGACTTACAATCTTCTGTTAGTCTTCTTCCAAGGGGATGAGAGGAACTTCTGCTAACTCTTCCTCTTCTTATAAGACCACTAATCCATCATAGGGGACTAACCCTTGTGACCTCATCTAAATCACATAACCTCCCAAGAAATCCCACCTCCTAATGCCACTACATTCATGGATAGAACTTCAGTCTATGAATAAGGAGAGAACATACTCATTTCATAACATCTTTCTTCTTACTTTTTGCCTTCACACTTTTGTTCACTCTATTACCACTTTCTGCAACAATTTTCCTCTATTTTACCTAAATTCTCTGCATTTTTCAAGGTCAAACACAATTCGTTCTTACCCCTCTAGATTCTTTTGGTACCAAACTAGACCATCAGCCCTTGAAAACCTAGAACAGTGTTTATTTTATAATGTACTGTTCAGGGATAATATTATTATTATTATTATTTGAAACTTAAATGAATAGTACAATGTCCGCATATAACAGGAAGTAAAAATGGTTATCTTTAAATTCACAGAGGGAAATATATTGCAGTTCCAAATTGTATTGGTGAAAAAGTACAGTGATAAAAAATTTTAATGACATTAAATTACAGTTGGAAATAAGTATTAATGGTCCTTGTACGCAATCTATATATAAATACATATATTTAGGGCCATCATACAACTTGAAATTGGCTTGGATATTCCAGTTATAAAGGATGAAAATAAATACTCTATGGAATGAACTCTTGACAAGTGAGTGAATAAAAAAATAACTAGAAATAGATTTTTGTTTTAGTTATTTTTTCCCTTTGGAAATAATTATTTGTTTCTAAAATGATAAAGTTCACAAAGTTAGAATGTACATTAAAATCTCTATCCTGGAAATTATCTTAAGAAAAGAGATAATAGCATGTGTTAAAGATGGAGTATATTTAAATAACTCATTCATAAATACAAAAGACTCTTTAACATCTTAGTCTGTTAAAACTAACCCTTATTAAATTACTCATAGTGATGAAAAAGAATAGTCTGACACAAAAATGCTGAAGTTTAAAATAACCCCAGGCACTCATGTTGTTTGCAGGGCTCACAGTGCTCAGACAGGGTCAAATTTGACCCTTTTCCTTTAACCAAGACTTCAAAACTACATATGCTCACCCAGGGGTCTGTGGGAGGTGGGTGACTCATTGGAGGATGCTCTTATTCATACAAATACATTACAGAACTGCTCTAAGACTCAGACTGAATTGCCCTTAGGCACATCAGAACAGTAGGAGTTTTGTCTGTATTTGTGGACTTAAGAAAATATACAGTGTTCATTCTGAAGAGTAGGTGAAACTAGATAAGGCCAAGGAGGGAAGAGCTTTGAGTCTAATATGAAAATAATTAGAGATACATTCATTTTTTGTTTTGTTTAAAAAGAGCCAAAATGAACATGCCTTAGAAAAAAAGGTAATCACTGTCATATAAGAAAAAAAGTATGCAGTTGGAGTTTTTCACCCAATTGTTTCTGTTTTGCATTTCATGATACATACATAGTGCAAGAAACAATTAGTAGAATGGATATGCATATATATAAGTAAATACATATGTACTCATATGCATATATGTACACATGTATTCATTTAGAGTGTGGGGGTTGAAAGAGATTTACAAAGTAAAGGGGGAAAGTAAAGTATCACACCACTCACTGAAAATATCTTTCCCTCTGTTCTTTCAAGACAGAAACCCATGCTTCTCCCATTCCACCTCCATCATTTATATACATATACACATATATAGACATATAGATGTATGAAAATACACTATATACATGTATATATATGAAAATACACATATATACATGTATATACAATATGTATATAAATGGTGTATTTTCATACATCTATATGTATACATATAGATATATGAAAACTTAGGCATTTATTATAAAGCTAGGGAATAGTAAAATTAATAAAATAGGAAAAATAGGAAAAATGTTATCTGTATCCTCATATCAATATCATTTTTTAACTTAAAACAGACATGGAAATTCTAAGTTGTTGAAAATTTAGTTTAAAGTAAAGGACACACACTTTCATACTAAGTATGGCAAATGCCTTTCACCTTCAAGTTCTTAGTTCAGTTTTAGTGTTACAGATCGTTAGCAGTCACTACTAAGAGGAGAAATCTGAGTAGTGATATAGTCTCTGCCTATTAAGAAAACTGAGTGGAACATATTATTAGTTCTTCTTAGATGATGAGATTTTAGAAGATGCTAGAACGTGTTATGTCATCAGCCCAAGAGTAAAACATGTAATCACACAAATAATTAAATTTCGCTGACCATCTATGTTCATTGCATTGCTCATTGTCATGAGTATAAAAGTAAGCGGTTAAAGAATTTGATTGGAATGTTAGTTCTTTAAAAACAAATGGGCAAGTGATGAGATTAAACTAGATTGAAGAATAATTCAAGATTATTATGAATTCGGTAATATACAATGATTAGTCACTTTCCTCAGTGTTTTAGTAGCCAAAAGTTCTTTCTAAATAGCTTATTCCTGAAGTTGACTAGAGCAAATAAATGATCATAAATGATCACTATTCATTTGTTTGTGTATCTTGCCTTTTTTTTTTTTTTTTTTTTTTTTTTTTTTTTTTTTTTTTTTTTTTTTTTTTTTTTTTTTTTTTTTTTTTTTTTTTTTTGCTGACAAATCAAGGAGAATTCAGTTGTGGTAAATGCTTCCTTAGTCATTTTGCTTTTGGGTGCACTTTAACTTTTAGTAATTTACCTGGCATGAGATGGAGCAAAACTCTAACCTGTTCTGAATTCCATGATGAAGGATTGAGGATAAATATAAGTGAGAAGTAAGGGGTTTTTCAAATGTGTCCAGTCTTTTCTGTGATGTTAGAGTTGTGATCTGAAGCTAAACCACTGCATCTGTCTCAGTGAAGGAGAGGGAGGGGGGAATGGGTATTCAGTAAAATCCCAGAGTATTCAGTTTCAGCTAGGAAGCCATTAACAATGGGAGTCCCTTTCTTGAGAACAAATGATTTGCAAACTAGCTATCATGTTCTCCAAGGTGGATAAGAATCTAAGAGAAAAACAATGATATGCTTCCCCTCCAACATAAAGAAATTCAAAAGGTTTCTGCTCCAAGTTTAGGGCTGTCAGGGAAATCATCAGAGGCTGCATAAAGTTTATATGCTCTAATTCCTCTCTCTACTGTCTTCCCTGAAAAACCTTTTCTCTCACTGTGTCCTCCAAACTGACCCTGCACATAAACATCCTCCCTGTCTTCCTTTTTGAATCTTGATTCAAAACATTTTCGTTTTTATGTCAATAGCTGGTATGCCTACTAAGATGTTCATCCCATGATTCTTTGTATTTTTCTGTAATCAAAAACCATACACTATAGATAACATGTATAAGATAAACTGAGGCATATTAACAACTTGAAGAGTTTATTTGCATAAAAACCAATAGAATGGAATAGCACCAAACTGGAAGCGGTTAGAAACACTCCATAGATAAGAGCTGGTGAAGAAACTTCATGGAGAAAAGCCAAAGTAAAGTAAGGAAATTTTTAAGTGGCTGTAGCTTAAAGTCTAGCTATCTAAGAGTTGTCCTTAATATTTGATTTTATAATAGAGGTATTCATAGGCTTAGGTTTTGCTTGGCTTCTATAGAGCCCCAGGTAATAGCAGCCTAATGCTCTCCTTATTGAATTTCAGAGTCCAGAGGTATAGGATCTGCCAAAGAAAAGACTAGATCTTGAACAGAATGGATAGAAAGATAGTTTATTCTCCATTTATTGGTTGTGTGTCCTATTGAGGTCAAAACTAATACAGCAAGAACCCAGGAGAAAAATCTTCATTGTACATAAGAGCAGAAAAGGAAAATCCTTTTAACAGAACCAACTGAGTCAGTTGTTTCAATATGAACCAATGTACCAAATAATTTTGAGATGACAGGATAGAGTGACAAGTTCGTAGAATTTGAAGAGCATGGTCCAAATTTAACACAGATCATGAAGATTTTGATGCTAAAAGATATTAGGGCTTATTAAGTTTGTTTGCTTCTGAGCTACTCCTAGAATTACAAGCAGATAATCTTAATTTGCTTTAGCAATGTTAGATTTGCCCTTCACTGATTAAATAATCTCTTAAAAGTCATTGACTTTTAAGTTTATCAAAGCAATTTAAGTAGATAGCTTTAAAAAATCAAATCATTCCAGAAAACTCAAAATCAAAACCACCACCCATTGCTCCACCCCTTTGTGCCTAGTCCTTCTTACCTCAGGCAAGTATTTACAGATATTTTTAGCTGTTTTTGTCTGACTTCTACCTCAATATTTCTTAATTAACATGTTTATACTTTACCTGTTTACTTGCACTTAAAAGCATGTATTTTTTGTCTCCTACATAACCCACACACACTGACAATTATTTTGTATGCCTGCCATACTCTCAGTATATTGTGTAAATATACATTTGTATAGATATACCATTATTTGCTACATTTCTATTTGGAGATATGGTCTAATAGCTAAATAGATACTCTTTATCACTGAACCAAGTAGTACAATATGGTTGTATTTTCATTTCTGTAGTATCTTAATTATTTTTGACAATAATATTTATCTTGACTTTTCATTTGTTTAGGCTTTTATATACCTATGCCTGATTTTCTCATGTGTAAACATAACCTGATTGTCTACATTTTGAAATACACCAAATAGTCTCACCTCCATACTTTTTTTTTTCTGCAAGCCTCTCCCTCTGAGCCCTCTATCATCCCCTCTCCATCTGGACACTCTGCTTTCAAGCCCACTGCATAGCTGTTTAGTTGTCATCTTGGAAATTATATTCACCAGTCTCCTGTGAAGGTTCACCTATTTCTAGCATCCCTATCATCATACTTCTTGCCTTATTCCTTATTTTGATGGGAGGCATCTCTCAGTACCTTACCCAAAATCAATGAACAAGAGGCAAAGTTTTGATAATCACTAGTTGTCCATCAATATTGGTGTTCTCCTTTTCATAATTTGAAGATATCATTGTACATGACTACTCAATCAGGGACTTCAAGTCTCAGACCCACTTACATCCAGATAAGACTGATTTTAGTTCTCCACAGTAGAAGTATTATTAGAATAGATATGTGATATTTTCAGTAAGGGACTATGTGAAGCTAGTGGAATCTCTCTATTATTTTTCCCTTCTAGTACCTGGAATTTACACTCAAACTTGTCTTGCAAAGCATGCATTAAACTTGATGGATTCTCCATCAGCCTGTGTCCCTAGATGACTAAATGACACAGAGACCTCACTGACTTTCCCCTTAATTAGGGTTTTATATCAGTGAGAAATAAATTTCTGTTGTTTTCAACCAGTACAACAGTAAATTATTTAGTACAGCAGCTATTACCTTGACTTGATTAATAATCTGACTAGTTGAGACATCTTAGTTTAAAAATCCACTTCGCTCAATATTTCTAAAGCATTTTTCCAGTCTTCTGCTTCTGATACTGTCAAAATTATGCTCTCATTTATTCCCTGCATTACCTATTTTGTCTTTTATTTGCTTTTTTTTCTTGCTCTGCCTTTTATTTCATGTCATTATCCTTAGAAGGACAATTTTATGGTAGCTTGGTGTAGGGCATTTTGTGTGTCTCTTTGCTTTAGATTGAGAATAAGAATCACATATAAAATAAGGTATTTCACTTTGGGAAATATTATCACATTATTTCTTTGAAAATACTTTCACATCTTTATTCTTTTTTCTTATGTTCTGGATCTCTATATATGACATATCCTTGACTACTGACATACACGCATTTCATCCTACTATAGATCTCTGTTTTTAATTTTGCTTGCTGGGAAATTGTCACAAAAATTGTCTTTCAAATTACCCATTTTTTTTGCTACTGTATTTTAAACATTTAGAGCTAATCTCTGCTCTCTAATTATTTACTCCTGTTCTATCCTGATCCTGTTCTTTTATACATGCAATACCTTTGTTCATCACACCAAAGATATTAGTTTCCGTAGAAGTTATCCTTATCAAATACATTTCAAAAAAACACCTAAATTTGCAACCATTCCTCTAGAAAATCTTCACACATGTAAATCATTTCCTACGTCACTTTTTCCTAATTCCTGTCCATCTTCTCTGTTTATCTCACAGCATCATGTGATGCATTTAGGACAGAGGACAGTATTATGAGTGACCATGATTCTAATGTATTCTCATGTTCTTAAGATGTTATTTTAAGGCACAGGCTCCAACCATTGGGTTCTGATTTATTATATTAGGGGATCACAAATCGAGCCTTTGTAAAGGGAGCTCTAAAAATGTTTCTGTTTGTGGCAGATATAATCTCAAAGGGTTCTTCTATTTTGAATATTTCTCAGGAGGTAACACTAAACAACTATAATAAAAGTAACCTCTGAATGATAAATATTAAAAAGAAAAAAGTAATATGTGCTTAATTTAGGGAGGAAAAGAAAATGATGTTTTTCCCAATCATAATATTACATTATTTAAGTTTCCAGTTCTCCCAAAAAGACATTACCTTACTTCAAACACAATTCTTAAAATAATATTTCTGATTACAGAAGCAGAACATGTTTATTGTAGAAATTTTGGAAATGTGAATTATAGAAAAACACAAAGAATGAAAAATGAAAATCAGTGCAAGTAAACTCAGGGAAATATTCCCTTTATTACTGTGCTTTATTTCCTTCTCTGGAAATGTATATAATACATATTTTTAGGTGTTTACAAAGTTGCAAACTGATTATCAATGCATAACTAATATAATCATGCCCTTAAACTAACTTAAGGCAAAGTATCCAATCATCAGAAACCACTTAATCAACCCCTGTTGACAATTAGGTGGTTTCCAATCTTCACTATCATCATAATGCCAAAATGAAAAGGATATCCTGGCATATAAATCATTCATACACCTTCATTATTACTTTGACATAAACACCTAGAAATAGAATTGTTAGGGAATAGGGAAATAATGTTTTGAAAACTAATGACCCATCCAGGTTTCTTGACCTTTATTGTTATAGAAGAGTTCATTTGCCTAAAATATTATAAAAATAAAGGACACTACTTCATAGAATGAATAAATGCTATTTATAAATTCAGAATATTAAAAAAAACTGTCATGGTTGATTTAAGTAGTGCTATCAAACCACTTAAATATCTTTAGACTATTTGATGGTATTTGTTAGTGTGTTTCTTGTAGATCTAAAAATATGTTTAATTATTATGTTAGTAATAAAACATTTCATTGCTGTGTTTTAAGATGTTTTTCTCTGCTTTATAACTTTAAAAGATTATGTCATTTCATTTACACTAATTTTCATTTTCTGTGGGGGAAGAGGAGTGAGGTGCCTCTTTATTCACATCTAAGTAATCTGACTACAATTGATTTAAGTGTTTTGTTTAAGGTAGGAATCTAACGTTACAATATTCACATTGTATCCAATCAGTACAGCACTATTTCTGATAAATTCATCTACCTCCCAAATTAAAACATCATCTTATTTTATACTACTCATATTTACATACTTGATATTCTATATGCTATGGGAAATTTCTACTTCAAATTTCCTGTCTTGTTTCTGTCACATACACTACAGTCAGAATTACTTTTACTTTTTGATATATTTTCATATCTTACAACACAAATACCCTTCCTTATATTACCATTTTTAAAGTCTTTTCTAAGTTGTTTTATATATTTTTAAAATATTTGCTGATTTGAAAAAAATGCACTTGGGTTTTTTACTAGAAACACATTGAAATTATGAATTAATTCAGAAAAATTAACATATTTGCTCAGATAAATTTTTTCCATCAATGGTTATGCTATTAATAGTACTCATAGAGTACTCCATTAGTCAATCAATCAATTAATTTTTCACACTACCATGCCTTCTATCTTTCTTCCTCCCTCCTCCCTTCCAACCTCAGAACCCTCACTGTTTTTGTTGATGATTGCCAGTTTTCGTATTTTACTTTATCAAGGCATCTGTTACATAAATAACCAGTATTTGTCTTTGTAATTCCGAATTGCTTTACTACCCACGATTCCTTCAAACTTCCTCCATTTTCCTGTCAGATAGTTCCCATTGTCATAAAAAGTAAATTTCCATTCTGTTTTCTTATTAAATAATGTCTGCTTTTATTTTAAGTAATTGTTTCAATGTACTTTCTTTGGTTTGTTTTATTATAATTTTCCCTTCTAAGTTGCACACTTAACCTGCTTTCTTTCTTTTCTTCATTTTTTAAAAAATGGTCATTAATGTAAATTTATTGGAACTTGCTTAACAACTTAGTGTTGACCAGCAATATCACAGAATGTGATGTGTTATCCCAAAATTTCTCTAGTAAATATTTCCTCATTTTAACCTGTAATTCATCATCTTTGATAGCATTCAAGAATGATTGCAGTATCTTCTGTTACCTTTCCAACCAAATTACTTAGATGGAAACCAATCCTACCCCCATTTACAATTTTAGGCTGTACTCTGATTCAAATGAAATGACAGTTTTCATTCCCCAAGCCACAGCAATTAGATCAGGTGTATATGATCTAATCAGATTCAGTAAGCATATTATCAAGGTCTTGTTTCAAATGCTGACATGGAAATAAATGCTTTTTCTCCCCTCTAAAAGTGAGAAACATAAAACTCTGTTTTCTATTGATATTCATCTTACAATCATGGAAAAGCCTAGCAGGGCAGACATGACACTCACATAGAGTTAGACAAAGCTGGTATAGAGACTGACGATTGACCCAACACCCTGAGAAACCAGGCTGGAAACCCACCTTCCAGCTGGACACTTAAGTTGCTGAGCCAAAATGTTCTCTTTGTTATTTAAGCCACCTTGAATTTAATTGACTTTTCTTTCATTCACAGCCTAATGCATTCTAACTTATATGCTTGAGTATTTAGCTAACATTTTGTAATGGTGGTGACATTAAATAAAAGAATACAAAGACTAGGTTTATATTCTTAAGCCCATATTTACTGGCCCATTAAATAAAAATAGAAGCCTCTCATTTTTAGCATCTAGAGTCTTATTTGTTTTGTTCCTCTTGTTTCCCCGGCATTTCTATCACTTGGTATTTTTCAACAAATATCCAATAAGTACATGTTGAATGAGTGAATAATCATGGACTTTCAAAAGGATTTTTTCCCCTAAAGATGTTTCCATAGATTCTTATAAGCAA
Source organism: Uropsilus gracilis (assembly GCA_004024945.1). Taxonomy (NCBI): domain Eukaryota; kingdom Metazoa; phylum Chordata; class Mammalia; order Eulipotyphla; family Talpidae; genus Uropsilus; species Uropsilus gracilis. The sequence goes on along the minus strand of PVHY01002737.1, from coordinate 31,105 downwards.
TGTTTAAAAAAAAAAAAAAACACATTTCCTCTGTGCATAAAGTATCCCCATGCATAGGTAGGGATCTTATTATTTTATTGTCTCATTTCAATGATAGTTTCTAAAATTTCCTATTTTCAAAGAGTATAAACTACATAATGAATCCAAAATACTTATAATAAATTCCATGACCTGTTTTGTACACTATCAATTAAGAGGCAAAATAACCATGCATAAACAATTTTTAATCAAGTGACAGGACATTTTGGTTCTGACACTTATAAAATACATTAAATGAATGATTCTATGATCACTTTCAGTTCTGAAGGCCATATTAATCTGTTACCACAGAACTGTTCTTTTATCATCAAAGTGATCAAACCTATTTATACTACACCTTCAGTCTGCTCTTCTGATGGCCTCTGTGGCACTTTAGCTGGCTAGGTAATCATATTCATTCTGCAGAAGCATAATGTCTGGAACCTGCATATCCAAGGATCAGAGCACTTCAGGAAGCTAAGCTCAGCTAATTAATGACAGCATGAATCAAGTCTCCTCCTTACCAAAGGAGGGCTCACAGAAGATCTTTTCAGTGAGGACCCAGCTAGGAAGCACAGTGGGAAATGCCACCCAAGTTAGAACAAGAAATCAAGTTAAGTTTCCATTCACTAGTGTGGAGGAGTTGGGGCTGGGGGAAGTGACCTTATATTTAGAGGCAATCATAGTTAATGTCCTCATAAAATATTTTGCCAGTAGAGGAGAATTTGAATCTTTGCCAGATCAGTACTAGCAAATGCTTGGCCACCAAAGTGTTTCCCACCCCAACACCTGCCACAGTGAAGAGATAGCCACCAGTAGGAGGTCATGGGTACTTACAGCCCATAGCACTGGATAGGGGAGGAGTGGCAAGGGTCCTGGGTGGCAGCACAGGTGGCAGCCAAGTGACAACCTGGAAACCAGATGGGAGAGCATCACATGCTGCCCTCTGGTATACACAAAGCCATTTGAGGGAATTAAGGAAGCCCTGCTCTTCTCAAAAGGACATATGGTACTAAAGGGGAAGATATAAATTCCACTCTTTGGAGACTGATGAATAAAACCAAAGCATTTCTTCCTTACTTAAAGAGAATCTATCAATACATGGAATTATCTGTTACAAATTTTTTAATAAAGAAGACAAAAACTTCTACTATAAACTGAAGAATGAGAAAAACTGCCTAAATAAACCCATTCTGCAAGATGCCTGCCTTTACAATCTACCTCTTTTCTCAGCATTGCTTCATTTTCTCTCATTTTTATTCTGTCTGCTCATCTCACATCTAAGCTTACTCTACAAGTTACTAACTATTGTGAAGTAGCTTTTCCAAGCCATACACATTCTTGTGGGCATGGTAATGGATCCCTTCAATAGGAAATCACTTCTTTAAAGCTGCAGACACTTGTAAAGCCAAGACAGTTGAAAAGATGGCATTGTAAGTTAATACAACAGACACAGAATCTGGAAAGAATTTTTTCCAAATGTATTTGGACATGAAGAAGGAAGTGGGTCAAAAAACTATGACCCCTGCATAGTTAGCCTAATATACATCCTCATTCCACACAGTTAATTGTGAGCTATTGAAAATGAAAGTCTAAAGAGAATATCATAGAAAGACATTCTCATAGCTACTCTGCTAAAGCGAAGAGTCCATAAATAGATTGGGAATAATCTCCAGGGGACCTTTGCAACAGCTTGTGAACTGGTAGCAGTAATTAACAGAATCCAAACACAATGTAATCTGCTCAAACACTGTCACCATTTCTCATTTCTCCTTAAAATTGTGATTATTTCTCCTAGTTTCCTTAGATCAAAAGATATATTTAAATTGCTCTACTTTGGGTCCTAGTATACTAAGAAGGAAAGAAATGCAGTCTAGTGAGCCAGAAAGGAAAATAACATTTCTATGACTTTATAATCTTACTTTAAAACTGGCAAAGCAAAGACTAGTGACTAAAAATATTATATCCTTTATTTCCATACTCCATACCTCCATGTGAAAGCCTATTTGTTGTAGTTGCTGTAATCAGTTCTTTATTCCTTATTGAATACAAAAATATTTCAGCATAACTCCTAAAAGGAGGGATTATACTTAAAATTTAGAAGGAATGATCTTCCTTTAAAGGACTCTGAAATGCTGAAAAAGGAAACCAGTAAGGTAATGGAGTTTTCTTTTTTATGAGTATATAAAGAAGGAAGTAACAATTTTTAAAAATAGTCTATCGATAACATTTCCTAAGGAAAGAAAAATGAATGCTCTTATATCCGGTAAACTCGCTGATGACAGGACACTGTATTCTTCCTTACACCACAATAGGAGGGAAATCACTGTGTTGCACAAAATCATTGTGAGTAATAGTACATTCATACTCTAGACAAAATTCCTAATTCTCAGTGTTCCTTGAATAGCAAGACGATTCCAAAATTATTCCAATGGAAATCATTAAACTAGCAAAATGAGACTCGGAAAGCACTTAAGTTTCCACTATACTAGTCAACTAGTGTAAAAAGGACTAATTCTATGGGCACCCTTTTAAGCACAGTTTATGTCACTATATCTTTAAACAATGTATAATTTGGGAATGTGTGTACCTGAGAGTCTGTCTTCAAAACCAATGATGCAATAAAAAAAGAATTTCTATCTAGACACCCTAACAGTATCAGTTTGCTAGAACTGTCTTAGTAAAGCACCACAAATTAGAAGGTTTAAACAGCGGAAATTTATTATTACACAATTCTGGAGGGTAGAAATCCAAGAGCAAGGTGTTGCCAGGGTTGTTTCCTTCTGAGGGCTGTGAAAAGGAATCTGCTCCAAGACTCCTGACTAGTTTCTGGTGGTTGGCTGGCGATCTCTGGCAATCCTAGGTTTGGAAAAGCATCACCCAAATCTACATTCAGTATCATCTTCAAGTGTCTTTCTCTCCATGTGCACATCTGTATTCAAATTTTCCTTTTTGTAAGACAGCAATCAATCAGAATCCACCCTAAAGACCTCATTTTAATTCAAATATTGTGAAGATTCTAGCTCCAAATAAGATCATATTCTGAGGTATTGGGTTTAGAATACCAATATATTTTTCTTGAAGGAATACGACTGAACCAGTAACATGCTTCAAAAGATCAGTAACAATGATAGAATAGAAATTACACATGTAAGCATATTTAGCCAAACTTAATGTCTATGGTGCCTTTTTATTATGCAAATATTAGTTCTCTATAATACTCTTGCATTCTAATTATGTCCTCAGACTAAGTTCATTCATTGACTAATGTCTTGTAAGCAAACCACCCATTGCTTAATTTCTTTTCAGTTCAGTTTTCCGGAAGTTGAACAGAAACTGTGTAATTACAGCACAAACTGAAAACTGCCTTGCCCTGGGAATGACTCAAGCACACACTTGCAGGTAACATAGTACATTTCTCTTATTGTGATAAATATCAAAACATCACAAAGAAAGCCCTGAAAATTAGTGGTTTTGCTATCTGATACATGTAGTTACCTCAGGCACATTATGAAACAACAGAAAATTTTTTATTAGTCATTAATGTACTTTGATATATTTTGATACACTGAAAATATGAAACATTACAACTGGAGACTCTAAAATTATAAACCTGAAAGCTACACCTCTAAGAGACTACTTGCCAATATAGCTAATTAGAATAGTGCCAGAAAAATAACCTGAGACTAGGCTTCTGTTCCAGTTTCGTGACCCTGCTGCCAGAGTCACCACTACATTACCTTTGTCTAGCAATCACCTCATATACCTTAAATCAGTCCCTCAACCTCACACAGTCTAGCAGTAAAGTTAGAATCTGTCTCAAAAGTTGTATACTATGTTTCCGCCAGCCAGAACTATAATCAGCCTCAAGGATTCCCACAAAAGCTGCCTTAACTTAGAGCTTCATTTAAAATGTAGCAGGTAGTTTAGCAGTGTAGTTATCCGCTTTCTCTTTTAAATCTTTAGGTCTGCCTAGAATATGACTGCAATTGGTATGTTTCCAAATTTAAAAATCAGTATATGCTTTGATCAGAAATGTGTTTATCCCTATATGCTATATGTATGCACATAATTATTATGCATTCAGTAGTTGTTTCAAAATATCTTTTCTGAATGTTGCAGATTGCATTGAATACCTATGTACATGTGAGAATTGCACAGACATTCCCATTGCGGGTGGCAATGGAACCACAGGATGGAATATTTAAAATCAGAGGTGGTCTAAATTAGTGATGGAGGGTAAAGAACTATAGGGAAGCCGTAGTTATGGCAAACAAAAGATTTCAAAAGTCATTGAATGGGTGAGGAAAAGAGAATGTTACAATGAGGGCCCTAAAAAAGTTTTGGTTTTAAGAAGAAACAGCTGACAAAACTCCCCAGGTGAATGATATGGAGTCATTTTTGTATAATGACAAATAGTCCTCTCATCAGAAACTGGAGTAAGACACAGCTAGGAAGGCTGTGTCAATTATGACACATAAGGAACAGTCTTAATTCATTCTCTTGCAGAATTGAGTGCTTCCCTGCCCCTCTCATATCCCTCGGTTGTTCTGGAGAGAACTGATATTCTCAATTTATATGCAGAATTATTATTCTGAATCATTGAAATAGTTACTTCAATAGTTCTATCCAGTAAAGTAGTGAAATATGGATAAAACTGAAATTATTTAAATTTTAAGTTTTTGCATAATTACCGAGATTGTTTGTGGACAAGTCTGCAAATTACCTGAGACACCCAGGTTTAAGCTTCAAAAGCAGTTGCTGTTCTACTTGCCAATATCTCTACCTCCCTTTTCTCTCAGATTGGTCCAGAGTGGTCACCAGACACAGACCCAAAATCTACCTTTGGAGATTCTAAAATTTAGATACTAAGAATGGAGGTCACCTGAAGATGGACACGCTGGTTGTCCAGTTGTAGAGACTAGGTCCACGCATCACTGCAGTTGAGGTGCTGATCCTTCTGGTTGTGAGTGCTCACCATTTACAGGCATAAGCTAACTCAGCATCTGCCTAATAAATCTCCCTTCTGGTTGAAGTTTGCCATTAATGTGTGTCTTTGCAACTCCCAAAGTAGAAACATACAGACTCCATGGCAGCAATTATGCTAAGTGCTAGGGTAATGAGGACAGACACAATACAGTCTCCACCTTTCCAAGTTTCACAAAGCATTAATGGTAAATGCATAATTACTCTTGCTGATTCGATTAGTCCACATTTAATCTATATGGGGAGAACTCTCCTGGTGCTGCTTGACATTGGAAATTCTGGGAAGATGGAGCATATCATAAGTTACGTGTTTATGTTTTAAACATAGCCCTCAATTGATGCTGATAACTTCATTCTTTTTTAGCTGTAGAGTATCAATTAGGAAGAAAGAAATATTTTAGGGAAAAAAATTTTGAGGGAAAAAAAACACTATATGTATCTCAGATAACTAATGAGAAAGGAATATTTTAAAGGTAAAACTAATAAGGTAAGTGGATTTTTTTTCACACTTTAAAAATACATTTTTCCTTAAACATGCAAAACCTTAGCAGCTGGGAACCTGTTATGTGCTTCATTAAATGGCCCACACATGTGTTCACAATACACAGCAGTGTGGCCTGTGAAAGGATCCCAGGGGTAAGCGGTCAGCCTTTTGCTTCACTGAACTCTAGCCTGGAGGTCATGGGAAAGGGGTACTTGTTTGAGTTTTCTCTTTCCCTGTCCCACATTTCCTCCACCAACTACTGGCATATAAACAAACTCATGTTCAAAAGGTGTGGATCCACTGACCTAATCCACTCTGAAGTGCCAGGCTTGTCCACACATCCTCCAGATTAGACCAGCATGTCAGCTCCCTGAGACTTGCCCTGAGGGGAAGTCCAGTCACCCTCCCCAGGCCAGGTTCATCTGATTGATTTGCCTTTTGCTCTCTTTTTCCCCTGAGAGAAGCGATCCTCAGCACGACTGGGGCAAAGTGAGCTGTGAAGCTGAGATGCTGACTCTTCCTCAATGAGCTGAAGTTCTCCAGATGGCAGCAAGCACTCGTCATGCAAATTCTTGGCAGCAGGGAGCCTGTCAAGTGGCTACTGCTGCTTATTGTTACCACCACTCCCCCATCCCCTCCACACAAACGCAGAAGAAATACCATCTGTCGACTGTGGGACTGAGTGGTACTTTCCAAGTCCCGTAATCAGTGCCGCTTAGCAGCCCTGAGCTGCACAAGCAGCCCAAACATGAGTTGCCTCAAGATGGCATCCAGTCTGGAGAAGCCTGAGCCAGGGAGGCCCACCCCAGCTGGCCATGTTCTTTCTCCCCTCCTCCCTGGCCGGCCGGGTCCCCAGCCTGGCTTCGCACAGAGGCAGTGTACTAGCAGATTTCTCATCAGATATTTATGTAACAGAAAAAACAAAACTGGTTTTGTTTATCTCTCGGATTCTGGGACAGGAACAAGATGAACTGAGCTAGCAACATGCCTCCATCACCAGTGAGAGATGTAGGAGCACAAGAGAACTGATGAAAGAGATAATGAAAAATAGTGTTGAAGAGAAAAGGGTACTTGAGCATTGGAATGATTTCTTGTTTGCTTTCCCTTCTCTCTCACAGACATGGTAACTGCTAATTAACAATACTCCCTTCTTAGACATAAAATTTTTATGTACAAGTGAAAGTTGTTCACTAAAAGATTCCAAGTGCTAAGTAAAGCTCAGTGCCTGGTCTGAGGCCTAAGGTCTCTGCAGTCATTCAATAAAAGCGTTTTCTTTCTGTTGTTGGATTTTTTGTTTGTTGGACATGGAGATGAAGTCAAGAGAAAGCATAATAACATTATGCCATATCCTCTACATCCCTAATATTTTCTTTTTGAACCCAGAGAAAAAGGAGTGAGTTGTTCACGTGCTTAAATTCAGAACATACTAAGTTCCTCTCGCTTTGCAAATTTCTTTTATACTTACAAAATTTTTTAAATTTAGTATTGATTTCCCATAGACATACATAATATGGAATCTCGTCATTCTAATCTATTTTCTCTACATTTCCTTAAATGGTCATTACTAAAAAGTATGTTGTTTTTAATTTAGGCTTTAAAATATAATATATTTTAACTATAAATTGCATCATTCCCAGCATTTTCCACTAATATTATCTGCCCTTGCTGCTGATATTCACATGTGTTGTTATTTTCCCATCAAGTATCTCTTTTTACCTGTTTTTCACTCTGTCTATGGGAGGTGGTAACCTCTCAATTGGTAAATTTTGAGAATATTTGGCAAATTGTGCTCTGCTCCATTCTACTCAACTTCCTCACAGATCCTGGCAGCCTACAGGAAATCCACTTTGTCTTTTGTTCAGAGGTAGAGACCCTGCTTATGCTGTTTTCCAATCACTGGGCCCCATTTACAAGAGAAAACTACATCTTCCAATGCTACGTTATCACTAAAATTAATACTTGACCTTCACCTATTTTGCTTTTATTTCTCAATTTGTTCAAACTTCAAGTAAGGAAGAAAATCATTCTTCACTTGGACAGGATTGGTTAGAATTTATAGATTAAGCTGTAGAAATTTAAAAGATATATATATATATATTACTTTTCTTTTATTCAAGTCTTTTGTCTTTTCATTATGTTAACAGTTTAGGGAGTGTCTTGAATTTTTTGCTACATATAAATCAGACCAATTTTGTCTTTACTCTTCTGTTATTTATTTCTTTATTTTATCTAATTGGCTGAAAACTCTAATCATGTTTTACCATGAGGATTGAAAGTGGCATCCTTGTCACCTGACTCAGGAATGCCTCCATTAAGACTGATATTTGCTGCAGATTTTTTAACATTATTTTATCACACCTAATAGTTTTTATGGATTTAAGTGGAGGAATTATATGGTGAGACTTCAAAACCATAAAATCTTACACTTTAAGTAAATGACTACAAAATAGCGAATAAGTTCATCTCAGTATACTACCCATATTAAAAACTTTGCCATCATCATTTCACTCACAGGAGAAATACAGGGAAATTGAACAATGGGTCAAAAAAGAAAAGACAAAATTTTCAGGCAAGCTATAGATCTAAGGTATACAAAAGGGGAGGAGAACAGAGGGTGTCAAAACAGAAGGGAAGAACAGAAGGGATTATAGTATGGGTGCTGTAGTGGTGAGGGGTACTACACACCTAATGGGAGAAATCAAATCTTGTTCAAAATGAACAATGATATGAGAAAATAAAATTTTAAAGTTCAAACAAAAATGTCCATCATCTTGTTGAAACTCATTTATCAAACAAGAAGCAACCCATTTTCTTAATGGTATTTGTGATCCATTATTTCATCTGCTTCTCACTTGAAAAAAATACAGGGTTTCAAGACAAAAATGTTTTGCTCTCCCTTAATCTTCCAGTAATGGAGCTCACATACTCAACCTCAGCTTGTCTGACAGTGGGACTTCTGGTCCAAGGCCGGTGTTCCTACAGTTTTTCTACTACTCTGAACTCCTCAAAATACTGTACCACATTCAAATTTATATTGCTTAGTCCTTCTCTCTTTATCAATTGCCTTTTCCAATTAAACGTCTCATAAGTTCAAGTTTTATTTCATTTATTTCCTTATACTTGGGATTACGTATATAACAAATGGTTTTATTCCTTTCTTCAAATTCATACCTCCTTCCTCCATGATAAGGAAGTATGATTCTCTACTTTTTCCAAAGATTTCCCAAATAAGATAATGAAAGGACAGCATGAACATATAATAAATCTAACATCCAAATGTGTAAAGTAAAAAGATTGTGCCACTATTGTAGTTTCTCTCCCAGCTGAATATATGAATAAATACAAATATAATTCATTTCAGTTCACTACCAGTGATAGCAAGGACCTAACATAGCTGTATGAAAGTAATGTATGCATGCTGGAAAAGTCCAATGGCTCTTAAATGTCACATGCATCAAAAATCACCTGAGGGCTTATTAAAGCACAGCTTTCTGGGCTGCTCCCCAGAGTGTCAGATTCATTGGATTCAGGCAAGAGGGATGGGGGGGCAGGTGGGTGTAGTAGCTGCATTTCTAATAGGTTTCAGGTGGTGCTGATGTCACTGGTCCAGCAAGTTACTTTGTCAATCCATGACATACATTTGCCTTTAATATTGACGTCCTCATAGGCAGTTTATTTTTTTTCCAGATCCAACAGCATTTTGTGTCTTGAGCCTATAACCATTGTATCTTTAACTTATTGCATTATCAATGAATTACCCTAAAGTATATGAAATTATTACATTTATCCAATTTTAAGTCTTAGAACTGAAGTTTCAGATAGTCTAACCTAATATTACACTTTGCCAAGGGAAGCTTTTTTAAATACCTTTTCTTTTTTAACAAAAAGGCTCTCAATTACAGTTTTGACAAAATTCAAGTTACATCGTGCTTAATCCCATAGAGAAGGATAATAGAAGGAAAAAAAAAAGCTTCTTTGCTTAACATAATGGTGTACAGTTAGAGAATTCTTGAAAAACAAAATATATCTTATACCAGTAGATCATAACTTTTAAGGTTAATTTGTTTTGGGAAACAGATTCCTTCTCACATTAAAATGTCAAATAAAAGTATCATTGTGTCAAATAATTTGTATCAACTAATAATGTTGTGGGGTAAATATCAAGAAAACAGAGATAAATTGACTAGCTTTTCTTTAAGATATGTTAGAGGTTTAAAATTCTCAGCTAATAAAGCATACCCAGTGTTGTAGGCAAAGCAAAAAAAAATTTTAATTTAAAAAGTACAATTATGCCCATTTGGGTATTTTTCTAAGATACTTTCTAGTTTTTATATTCCTTTTCTAATCAAATGCATGGCTTATACTGTACTCAGAGCACAGCAGGGTTCAATTAAGCAAGTAGCTATGACAGTCACACGTCATAAATTGCACAGTCATCTTAATAACATCCAGTCAATCTGACTAAACATGTCTTTGTCAAACACAAGCCTATTGTCAGTAGGCTATAGCCAATGCTTCCACATCTTCACATTTAGTTGATAGAATCTGAGAAATTAGACTTCCAAAGAAATATTATAGTTGTTCAAACATATGTTGCCCTGTTATATTCCTTCATAAAAATAATCTTATTAAAAACATCTTGGCATTCAAATGTCCCCTTTTACCCTTGTACATTTTTGAATAGTGGGGATGGGATATTTTGTTACTCATAACCACAACAGTTTTAATCCTTTTCACTATATAAGAAATTGTATCCCTTTCTTATTTTTTTCCCTGAGCAAAGCAAATTTATTACAAACTGCTTAGGTTTTTTTGTTTTCTGTTTTTTTATGACTTGGCTTCTTCTGTTAACAACACACCCTATAGTCCTAGTATCTTGTTAAATATGATTTGGAGATAGGGGACTTATTTGATTTACTTATAGAATAAAAACCATAGACTTTTGAAACAGATAAATGTGAATTCTAATCCTAATTATGTCACATAATTAGTGCTATGGCTATCAGGAAGTCAATCTTATGTAATCTCACATTCTTCCATTTTAAGTTCACATATGAAAAAGCCTTTAAATGAGAAAAGTCAAAATAATTCAAGTGTAGTTAAACTAACATGCATGAAGCTGAAATGGATTTTTAGAAATTAATTAATGCTACAAATATATATTTCATGTGTCCAGCAAGTTCGGGATCTGACTTGCCTGTGCATATTTATATCAGAGTTCAGAGCACTCCATGCAAGCAGTTCATAAGCTAGGTGCAAGGTCAATGTCATACCAAGTGTTCTACCAGGCACATAATCCAGAAGCCATTACTGTGGAAGGAATCTTTCATCTCTTTGTATCTGAAGTTTATGTTCTTTACAACATTGTGCTGTGATAAATAGGCTGACTTAATACTCCTGGCACAGCAGAACCTAGGACAGTATATTTTGAAAACAAACAAACAAACAAACAAAAAAACAACCAAAAAACTTTATTTTATATAGATCTAAAAAAGACAGTTAATGATTAAACTATAATCCATGCTTTTGTTTATTTTAATTTTATGCATTCTAAAAGAGCCCAGTTAGTCCTATTTGGGGTCATGAATTACTTATGCAGCTATATAGAAAGGAAACATAAGGAAAATAGATAGGTTAAGGTATTTGAAATATTTTCCTCATACATTGAGTTCAACTTTATTTAATCTTGTTTTGTTTAAGGATTGTGTAAAATTGATAACATCTGTGTTCTTCCATATAATAGTATCATCTGTGCCATTGCAGAGCATTGTTGTTGCATTATTTCTTACAAGAGAGCTCCTTTATTGTGTCTAGAATTTTCTAAGCCAGTTCTGCTAGTTCTTATGCATGGTATCCACAATGAGTGCCCCCCCTTCCTCCAGCAAAAGCAATTATGAAACCTGCAACATCAGAGATAAAAATATGGAAAAAGTTACATCTTTGAATAATGAAATATGGCTTAACTGAATGGGCTATAATGTGTTAATGTGGGATACTATATAATGTGATAATATATGATGTATAATGTGAGAATTTTACTGCATGGAAGTTGATATCAATATTGGAAGATGAGACAATAGTTTCCTATTGATTTGTGTGCTGGTTCACATCGAAATCTTTTTTCTTTCTCTGGAATTACTGCTGTGTCCCTGATTTCTATGAATTCCTCAAAATAGAAACCTAACCATGGTGGCCAAGCCTAATAGAAATGTATTTTTCTCATTTAACAGGAAACTGCAAAGCTAAAGTAAAAGCAAGTATGGTGATACCACAATAAAACCAAAGATCCAATATGCTAGCTTCCTTTGAGTTATGGTTCAAATTCCATCATATCCACATGGCTGCATGATGGCTGATGGGTCATAACTACATTCCAAGGAGGAATCATGAGAAGACAAATGCAAAAGTTGTCATTAGCTGTGTCTGTCCTTATCATCAGCTGATTTCTTCTTGCCTCTAACTGACAAACATGAGGTTATGTGACCAGTCATAATTTCAAGACTGGTTAATGAAAACAATATTGTTTTAGCTGGGAGACATTTCTTCTATCATTATTGGAAATTCTCTTATGTAAAAAGATGAAGAATATGGCTACTGGTAGAAAAGTAACTGAATTACTACCCTTTTTGGTTCCAAATGTTTAAAAGTAAGAGAAAGTATGATAGCCACAAATACATAAGAATAGGTGTTTTAATTATTTTAGCTAATATAGGTGAGTAGGGTTTTGTTAGGAATCAAATATCTCTTAGAAAATATTCCACATTTACTAATACATAGAAGATCCTTGACTTTACAAAAAGCATTAGTTATAGAGTAAAGACAAATAGGGAACATCAAAATGCTAGGAAGAATTAAAATAACATAATTGAGAATAACGCTTTGCAGGTAGCCAGCATTTAATGAATGTAAATTAGTATATATAACCACTTTTCATAAGATTAATTTTAAGGATTTTTTTTTCAAATAATGGTGAGAATGGGGAGTAGGGAGGTTCTAATGAAAGCAATATAATAATCCCTTACATGTAGATAGCATTTAATTCCCAATACTTCCTGTCTCATTCTAATTTTAACTTCCAAAAGTTAAATTATAAAAGGCATTTATTTATATATTAATTACAATTTATTACTGCCATTCCAACAACAAAGCAAATGTGTCCACCAGCATTACTGCTCAGATCATTGAAAGTGTTTATAGGTTTTACTTGAAATGTTTGCAGAATACTCCTCATCTGTCTCACTGTTACTTTTTCATCTTAGCAGTTCTTTTCTTCATTATTTGGTGCATGTATTTAGATGGACTTTACAATTTGCACAGAAGGTCAAAACACAAATTTTCTAAATTGTTATTCCTTATGTCAATAAGGATTCTATATTATAAACCATCCCATTGTAGACTACCCATTCTTTTTTTCCCTCTCTACAATTATCTTTGTTTTCTAGATGCTGCCTTGTAGAAACATACACTCAGAAAATTGGATACAATGGTCTTCCTCCTTATACCTTCACTAAAAAAGCAAGTGTCTCTACAACCATAGAATTCTACATAGTTTTAATCAGGAGTTATTACAATGGCTGTTCCCTGACTTGTTTGGCACTAATTCGCTTACAGTCAATTTCTAATGCTTGTAATATTCCAACCTTCGAGTACATCAGTTTCTATTGCACAATTGCTATTACGATTTGATATCTCCTACCTAGCACATTCCTGTGGTTTTTGTTTGGGCAGTTTTGTGACCCTTTTGAGGTTTTAGTGTTTATGCTAGACTACATATTCTACATTACTTTTCATGTCCATTGGGTTCTAGGTTACTAGAAACAGAGGAATGCATCTAAATCATGTATGTAGTCATACAACATAGCTGAGTTTTCATATAGAAATGTACAATATGTGCTTATAGGGTGAAAAAATGATTGTTTGATCCATGTTTTCTATGATTTCTTCCCAATTAAAAATAAATAAACTTAAAGTAACATGCCCCTTTCATTTTTCATTTGATTTGAACAAACCCAATCTGAGTACTGCCCATTACATTGTTCATGTGTTCGAATTTCTAAAATAAACATACACACATCAAATTTGAAAAGCATCCAAATTGGCATGCCTCGAATATCTTTCTCTCTTGGAAAATATTGCAAGCTCTCTCCTATTTGTGGTGTTGTTTCATTAGGTTACAAAAATAGGCCCCATCAGAAAGTTGGCACACCCCATTAGGTTCGAAAAAGTTTGACATCAAAACTCATTTGATCAATATTACTATTTTCCAACAACTGTTTTGCTTGCTTTTTCTACTTCCTATGTTTTTATTTCTCAGTTTTCTTTTGCCTCTTCTCATCAGAGTATACTTCAAAGATCCTCACTGACATATAAATGTAGAAATCATTGGCATATCTTGAAGTAATTTTCAGGGTCATGGGATATGCATATTTTTAACTCTCCAAAACAGTGCCAAATTATTTTCCAAATTATGATATTATTTTCTGTCCAAAATAAATGAACCCCTATTGTTTCATATCCCTTATTTCTTTATTGACTGACTTTTTAAGTCCTGCCAATATTTAGAGTTGAAAATGATATCTAAAGAAGACTTCAACTAGCACTTCAGTGTCAAGCAAGGTGAGAGCTTTCTTTCATGTCTATTAGTCTCTGACTTTTATTTTCTGTGAAATAACTGTTCAGGTAGTTTTTGTTTTCCCATGTCTCTATTGATATGGAAAATCTGTTGCCTTACGGATTTTCGCAGTTTTGTTTCTACAACCCATTTTGGTAAACTTAATTGACAATCAGTCCCTCTCCTTTCATTTTGGTTTTTGTCTTCAATGAAAGCAGTCCCTAATCTCAATGTATTTCACATCAAATTTTTTTGTTGTGGTTTGCATTTTGGTGCTATCTTTAAATTTTTTCCCTATTTCTAGTAGGAAAAAATATTTCTATTAGATATGATTTCTCTTTTCAGTAACATATATAATAGAAGACCTATGTGCTGATTTTCACTTATGACACTTACCTAAATAACCAACATTCTATTTTCTCTACAAAGAATTATGCCTTCAAAGTGAGTAACTTGCTTTTAGTTATGTTAGATAACAAAAATGACTAAATTTCTCTCTTCCTTACATGTATTCTTCTCTGCAATGTGTGTGGCTGTCTCTGCCCACATGAGAGATGTCCATTTTTCCACTTCTTCCATTGTGAGGAAGGGCATATGATTTGCTTTCACCAGTGAGTTTTACAAATGCATATAGCAGAGATTTGGAAAAGACGTCTGTGTTTGGAGCTTGCACTCTTGGTGCTTTATGGACCTCTGAGATATAGCTGAAAAGAAGTCTGGACTAGCTTGTTAAGAGATGAGAGACCATGTGACTGGGAACAAGTCACCCTAGTGAGACCAGCCCAGAGCATGCAGGCCAAATTATGACTAGCATTGGTCATTATTACTCAAAGAATGTATGTAGTAATGACAAATGAACAGGATCACCTTTCTTCTTTTTCATTTTGTAAGCCTCTATTCTTTTTTACCTTCCTTTATTTTGCCCTAGTCTTTAGCATTTTTCTTTCTTTACCTTATTTTATTGTATTATATTATTATTTTGTTTTATATCATTATCTACCCCGGGGTTCTCCCACCACCTTATCATCCATGAACCATCATCTTATTCTTTTGTACCCCTCCCATGCATGAGAGGGGGAGATTTCCCCTCTCCTCCTCTCATGCTCTATGTTTCAATTTTCCTAAAAATTATTTAAAATTTTTTCTTGTCTGTTAAAGAAATACTGGATGGTCTCACTTATATGAAACACAAAAGAAAATCTATCTTTAGAAATTTTTATAGCTTTTCTCTTAGCTTTCCTTTTTTAAAAATCTTTCTCATGCAAGTGCAAAATTGTTTGTGTGTATCCAAACTCATTCTCTCCATATTCCCATGTTTTTGGTTTACTGACTCTGATTTTTTTTCCCATTGCATTTTTTATGATATATACAAATATATATATATATATATATATATATATATATATATATACATCCTGGTCTCACAGACCTCAACCTTGATAAATAATTTAAAGTATATGAACCTGGCAGAGAGAGTTTCTAATCACAATAGGGACTGGAATGTAGTAATGTTGAAAAGGACATAAAGTAATAATATTCCTATGAAGACAGTTACCCAGACCTTAACTTTTTTCCTCATTCGTGTTTTCCTTATGCACTGAATTGCATTGCTAGAAACTTTTCTTTTCTGACAAAGATCAAAACAGAATGAAAAAATTTTAAATATATTTTTAAATGTAGTTCTTCATAAAAGGTGCCTGTCTAGCTCAGTCAGGCATGCTCATCATAACACTATGGAAACATTTGTGAGGTTTCGGGAATCATTATAAATACTTTACATATTATCATTACATATTATCATTCTACATAAAAATCACAACTCCGTGATATTGGTACTATTATTATTATCATCATTATTGTTCCACTTTTTAGATGAAGAAACTGAAGTAAAAATGTATTGAGGTAAGTTTCTGAAAGTAACTATAAAATGCTAGAATTTGAACTCAGACTGACTGGCTCCATTTTGACTCCAGGACCTGATGCTGATAACCACTCTTCAGTGATGATCTTAAGGGGATAAAAGAATTGTTTTTCCAAAGTCTTGCCACTTACTACCAGAGACTTCAAGGTCTTATAATCATAGTGTCAGACTTTTTCCACTATTACCAATTCCTTTTCTGTGCCAGATACTCACATCTTGCAAAAACATTAAAATAGTTCTAATTAGATTCTTCCACACAAACTGTTCTTTTAAAATATCCTCATCCTTAGCAGACATTTCCTATAAATATACTGACATCTTCATCTAACATTTGGGTGCTTCAACTATTATAGTACCAAATTCCTGAATACTGAAAAATACTGCATGCTAATATTTTATAAATACCCAAATATTTGATAAATATCTTCCATTTTTATATAGTAGATTTTTTATTATATATATTAAATATTTCATTAAAATACCATATAGGATGCCATTTATCTGAATTTTTAAAAACATACATTACAAGTAACTTTAAAAAAAATGAGAGTACGATGTTGAGACTCATGCCACATGGAAATCAAGATCGTTTAGAGAATTCTTAGCTCCTCAAGAAAATTTAAACAGCTTAGTCCCTCAGAAAATATTTCAAAAGTACTAGTCATCTTTTGTTTTAGAACAGCAATTAATAGTATATATAATCTCATTTTCCAATAGGGTTCCTCTAAATAATGAAATGTGTTAGGTTAGAGAAGTCATTTTAAGAGAATGTTCATCAAACGTTAGAAGAAGGCACAAGGTAACTTCATGGTTTTAAAGTTGATAAAGCAAAGAAGTTTATTAAAATTCTACTAAAACTACCCCTCTATTCCCTCAATACTAAGGTTATGTTTGTATACAAATGGAACAAAAATAGCAGCAGTTACCTAGATAATTTAGGTTAAGGGTTGCTTTCACTGATAATCCACACAAGCACAGTCTATTTTTGGTTTAGCTGGAATTATTCATTGCTGCCTCAATTTTTCCATCTACTGAGATCATTTAAATTGAAATAAAACTATATTTGAAATTTTAAGTGTATTGTCCCATATTTTATGAAAAATATGAAGCATATTAGATTGGAGAAGACATCTTGAGGGAGATCGTTCTACAATGAACAAACCCCAGTCCACTCCTAGCACCCTTTAAAAGAACATAGTCAAACCGCAGTTAGAATTCAGTTTTCTGTGTTCATCCAACTTTCCAAATTTAGGCAAAGAAAAATCATTATTTAATACCTTCTGGGTCAAAGACTATGAATGGCAGGATGTTAGTAGAATTCATTTTATTGTTTCTCTTAAAAATCCTCTATGTCACGAATTTGCTCAATGACAAACTTTTAGCACCTGAAGACCAGCTCATTCTCTTCCTATTAATCTCAATATTTTCTCCACTATAGATATAGGTATTCTTATCCACAGATAAGAAAAAAGTCTAATCAACGATTGAACTGAGGTACCTTTTGGTATTTTTTTTAGTATAGTAACCTCCAAATTAATAATATCAAAAATATCTGGAAATGTTTTCATTAAATTCTATTTTGTTAATTAGAAGCCTTAGTAGTTCTAAAAGTTGATTTGTTTGGCTCAGCAGAACAAAGAGAAGTTGAGGGAAAAATAAATAAGAAAATACAATAAATCATGCTGAGAATCCTTATACCTCACCAAATCAATTAAACTCAGCAGTCTGTTATTGCTGTTTCCATTTTTGTCATTCTACAACCTAGTAGAAGGAGCATAGTTAGTAAATGGGTCTTTTGGATTTGGAACTTGCTAAAAGACCTAATCCTTACTTTGAAATATACTATGTACTATAACATACTATAATTTCCTAAACAGTTAAATATGGGTACATAAAAGCAAATTTCAAGTTACTGGAAGTAAGATTACAAATTTTTTCTGACATTTACATTAAGGATTTGATCTCGGACCAAGAGTCAATTTTGTGATCTTATTGGGTAAGAGTAAAAGATCAAGATGACTTGAATTACATTCAAGTTACATGGGTCAGATTCCATTTTAGATCCCAGTCCTCATTTTTTCTGTATGTGATTTGATGTTCATCTTTGCTAAGAACATCTAAGTTACTGTTTCAACTCATATTTCCTGGAGCAATCAGCAATCATATTTCCTGGAAAATTCCTAAATTTTCATCACATGTGTACTGATCTTGTTGCACTGGTTCTACAATAGTCCCCTAATCTGTCCACTTCTATAATGATTACACCAACCTCCAGCACAAATACTGAGAGGGAGTAGTATAAAGCCTAATTCAGGACACATTAAAGTTAGATTTCTGCCATCAGGGCTCGGAGCCTGATAGGTTCTATAGGTGACCCTTTTTTAAGGTCACTCCCTAAGCCCCTCCAACAATGTTGAGTTGTATTTTCCCTTCACCTTTCATCCTAATCCTCCATTCATGCCCTTCTGTAATGGTCCTGTGATGAGCAAGAGTGATTCCATATGTAATAAACTCTGATAATTACTAATGTTAATACAGTATTAATATTATATAATTAATATATTACTACTAAAACAAACATTTCAGAGAACTGAACACCACAATTCAATGGTTCTTTCTCATAGTGTCATAATAAGCAAGATAACCTGTGAAAACATAATAGAGATTTTATTACAGGCATGGGGAAAAGTCATTGCCCATTATACTTTAAACTGTTTATGCAGGACTGTAGTCTGCTTTATAGAAGGCCTTGTAGGTCAACAGCTAGTCTGTATGTTTGATATTAGAACTTGGAGTTTGCATTTTTAGAAAATATTGTTCTAGACCACTAAATATAGATCAGTTCATCAACACTTGAAGGAAAATTACCCATCTTACTTACATTTCCACAAGAAGACATCAACTTCTCAGTCTGAGTGCAGGTAAAACATTGACAATCAACTACAGGAGACATTTGCATTCCGTATGTAAGAGTACAACTCAATAACCTGCCATTTAATTGTTATAAAGAACTTATTTATGAATCATAGTAACAACATATATGGATGATTTCCTGAGAGACATGTAATTCCACATATATATAATATCATATATTATATATTATTATATAATATTAATATTATATTATATATTATATATAATATTATATATTATTAATATCATATATTATATATATACATAATATCATGAAAAATGTAGAGATATATAGGTCTACTCTCTATCGATATATTTTTTTCTTTTGGTTCAAACCAGGCATTCAGAGCTGAATATTTGCACTACACTGTCTTTTTCCCTTGCAGAATTCCTCATAGTGAGATGTACTTTAGGTTGTGCCATCTTGGTCACATCTGATGATGACAAAAATCAGTCATTTTGAGTAATAAACACAAACCCATGACTTGCAGGAAGAGCAGAACCCAGTAGAGTCAGGCCCCAGGGAGCCCTAATAGGTCATTAAGAATACACCAGAGTCCTAGAGATCATCTCTCAACCATCAGCTCAGCAGCAGGAGCTTATTGATTACAACATTTCTGGCCCTCAAAATCATCACCTTATCTTTTGCTCTGTATGTCCTTTTCACTTGATGCCTATTTATTGTCTCAGCTGCCTCTTGGCCTTTGCAACCTAACTTTTCTCTCTGTGCCCTTTGGTTCCTGCTCACACCTCTAAATAATTGCCTCCCTCTGTGTATCTTTTATCTTCAAACACTCCAAAAGAAAACATTCAATTGTTTCCTCTCCATTTCGATTAGCCCTTCTGAGCAAAGCTTTTCTTGAGAGATGGCCTTGTAGGCCACTAACTTGTCTGCAAACATTAGTTATTCAAGTCAAAAGCCCCTCCCACCCCAAGACAATTAGCTGTGACCATGTCTGCAGTAATTAGGAGGTTTGAATTA
Source organism: Uropsilus gracilis (assembly GCA_004024945.1). Classification (NCBI taxonomy): domain Eukaryota; kingdom Metazoa; phylum Chordata; class Mammalia; order Eulipotyphla; family Talpidae; genus Uropsilus; species Uropsilus gracilis. Next base: position 11,190 of record PVHY01002737.1, on the reverse strand, counting down.
CTCTGTGTGTGTGTGTATATGTGTGAGTTGAAAGGGAGGTTATATGGCACATAGCACAACTATTTGTGGTCAAGTCAACTATAGTTACTTTCCTTTCTGTTTTGCACTAAGAAATGGAGTACAAAGTATTCATGAGAGACTTATACTAAATTTATTTTAGCACTGGTGATGAAAATGTACTACAGAACAACCCATTTACACTTTCCAAAGATCAATTAAGAATACTTCTCTTGCATCTCACTACAAGGTAACAAATCATTACTATCAGTTGGCATTGCTTTTATGTATATCACCCAATTTATAAGCAGTGTTCTTAGGACTGTTTACTGAAAAATTCAAGGTTAAATGTCTGGGTCACATTGGCCACAATACAAGGTTTATTGTCTGTTTGCAGCAAATCTATTATTTCATCTTAGTTTTTCTTCCTTGATTTTATTTTATCTATTCTCTTCATTTATTTTACTTTTATCTTTTATCATGTCTTTAAGTCACATCAAATCATAGTTTCAGAAGACATGATATGTAAAATGTCAAAAACTAATTTTTATTAACATAATAACAATTTACAAAGCTATAATTTTTCCACAATGATAGCATCATCTTTGTATCTGAGAATTTAGCTCACTTCTGACCTATAATAAACACTTATTAAAAGTTTGTTGAATGAATGAGTGACTCAATGATTTTTACCAAAATACCAGAAAGTAATCAATTTTATGCTGTATATGTTGGGTAAAATATGCTTTTGGAAATAAGATTATTTTGAGGAAATAGCATATTTTATGATACAATCTTGACAGTAATATTGTCAAATCTCAAATTCTGATTCATCATAGTGACAATATGTCTTTTCATTTCCTCAAACACTACTATAGTCATTAGTAACATGAAAGTGGGATTCATATAAGTTCATGAAGTTTATGAGAAAAAAAAGAACATGAATTACAGTGAAGACCACAGTCAATACTTTAAAAGCAAATTGAAAATTCTTTTAGTAATCATTTTGGCATTACTATTCACCATTGTGACCTGACTGAGTGAAGTTGTATTTTTGTGTTAGTGTCCTTTGAGACATGTAATTCCATAAGCATTCCATTGTGATGAAAGCTCTTGTGTCCATCCAAACAGAGAAAACACTGTATCACAAGTTACTCATGGCAAGTTTTTGGCAACTACTTAAAGAGGGAAAATAAGAGGAATTTAATATAATTCAATCAAAGACTGGCTAAGACACATGAGAGAAAAATAAGACAGGATAGAAATTAGTAAAATCAGCATTATTACTGAATGCAACACTTTACAGTGCTTCAGAACTGACTAGAAGGAATGTATTGTGCTAGCATCATACAACAACTAATTGATATGTGTGGCTACTGAGTTATAGCAAAAATTCCTTATTGGACATTAGGAAATCTGTAGGAGGATATCGCTTCGTGTCATAAACCGCCAGCCACGACTTCTTTTCATTGGACAAGGAAGGCTGCCATGACCACCAGGGCACTAGTGCCTGCGCCTACCAGCGTCCTGTACAGTTTCGACGTTGTCACTGGAAATCACTGGCTGCACCACGCTCAAAGGCTGCCTGGAGAAAAGAGCAAGCTATTCCTAAAGCTGTTCCCTCAGTGGCCCAGCTTTAAACGTCTTCTTATACTCAAAGATAAAAGCCCTTGACCTTTTTACTTAAAACTGAAGTGCGCGATCATAGGAACTGATAGTCTGAGTACATTCCAGGTCCCTGCTGGGAGCAGTGACACATCCTCTCGGTTTCAGATTCTTATTCATCACCATTTATAAGGGAAGCATCATTGAGGGTGAAATTTGGACTAATAAAACTCTGCATTAATTATATACTGACTCTGCACTACTAAAACAAAGCCCTTTGACAGGCGGCCATCAGATACCTTTCAGAGGGGGGAGCCTCGGCTGTTATTCTTACAGCCCCATGAAAGGGCACTGATCCTCTCTCTGGCTGCTGCTTTTGTTTCCAGACCTTCTTTTTCAATGGTTGTCATGGAATCAACTTATTAACATATGAAAAGCCATACACAACACTTTTCCCTTCATCCTTACCTCCCCCACAACCAAAAGCCTGTTGCTAAAGTCTTAGTCCTTAATATTCATGTAAAGGAGGGTGGGGTGTGAGAACAGAAATAAAATTGTGGGTGAAAAAACAAAGACGTTTTCAACTTGGATCCACTGGCACAAAAATGGTTCATTTTTAGAGTTAGAATTTTTTTAATTTCTGTCTCTTTACTGACTTCCTCAGATTATGGTCTTATCCTTCTAACCAATTTATTCACCAGAATTTATTTTAATTGCCATGTGAGTCAGAGAATAGAGATACAAAGTTCACTACATAATATGCCAACAGAGTCTTCTCAGTTTAGTGTGAATTTCAGTGGCCAAGCCACACCTATTCTGAAAAAGAATTTTTAAATTCTTTTAAAAGTTTTAAAAAACTTTATTCAAAAATCATTTTAAATATTTTATTATCTCATCTGCAACTCAGGAAGAAAAGGATTGTGTTTGCTTTTAAAAGTTATATTAGACTGTATCAATAAACTACCTCTGTCTTCCCTTGTGTATGGAAACAAAGGGATATATTGTTTTTCCATGTTAAAATAAATCTTGCCAGCTTCTCCAAATACACTTATATCATTGACTGGGAAAGGATATGAGAATGTTAAGAGATAAGAAATTTCTTAAAACAACAAAACAAAATTCTCATGAAGTACATTATACTCTGTATGCTACAGTCATGAAGACTAAACCCCAAATACCACCTGCAAAATACTCTTACACAGCATATAGATTTACCACCTTTTAAGTTGCCAGCTATTTCTCAATCTAGTCCCCATCTCAATAACCTGCAATAAATAGCTCCAATGATTGTTAGCAAATAAATAGAATCATGTGGGAAGGGTTAAAAGCTTTATGGTTGACTTACTTAAAACTGATGACATCATGGAAACAAAAACTACTTCTTCAATTTGTGGACAATTACACTCACTGGGAAAATTCTTTATTTTACATCATGTTTAATTGAGATAAAGGAAGTGTACATTTTTGCATCTGCTTTGAGAGCTCTATGTTTTTATTCTATAAATGTATATATTCACACTCTGCCCCTTGCCACGCATAATCTGCCACCACATTTCTCTGGGCTTTTCTATACCCCACTTTCACCCCAACATCTTCTCCCTCTGATTGCTTCAGTTTTGCTGTCAGATGTTGAATTTATTATTGTTCAGTTTTGACTGACACTTTATCTTTCTCTAAACTTTTGATAAAATATACTGTGTCTAAATGACCAAGTTGGTTTTCATAATCCACCTGAATATTCCATAGAAGAAATCAAATGGGATTCCCTCTGTAGTCAGTGAGCAAAAAAAAAAAAAAATTGAAGGAGTAAATATGAAAATAAAGGGGGAATATAATTATCAATGGCCAGTGAGACGATCCAAGGGAGACACTGCCTTTGAGAATGACTACATCTGGGGATAAATAGACTTCCAATATTTACCTTACATTTTCCCTCCCTCTCCAATCCCCATCATTTCTTGGCCAGTTTCCTTGAAAGTGCCATATGCCTCTATCACAATAAAGACTTCCCCTGAGCAGCTTAAGAAATGGTTGAAAATTTTTCCAAATTTACCTACACTCTGGTAAGGAGAAGAGTAAGAAGTTAGTCACTCTCTTCTGCTGGTTTAAATGTTAGAAAACCAGAGAAACATCTGACTGGGCCTACTTAGCTCATCCCCCAAATTTTACCAGTGTTTCTATAACCAAGGGAATTTTGGCCAGTTTTCTTTTTTTTTAATTTACTTTTATTGTTTACATATGTATGTATATATGTATGTATGCATGTTTGTATGTATGTATGTATATCAAGATAACAATAAAAGATGTTATGTACAAGTGTATACACACATATTACTTCATTATATTCCCCCAGGAATTCGCCACCATATCACCGTGGACTGTCATCTTGATCTTATGTGTTTACTTCTATGACTATAAGTGTAATATCTGACATACAATAAGATTGCTGTGAAAACTACCTGGAGAAGGATAAAATCAATAACTATCTGTGTAGATATCCTTGTTTTTTCAAAAGTTAGCATTATACCTCTTCACATCTATGAAAGCTCTCCATGCGTAGTGTCCGTGAAAGAAATCCCAAAATATTTACTTTTTTAATTTAAGTTTTTTTTATTAATCATTTTGTTGTTTACATATTTATGTGTATATTGAAGGTGTTTACTTTTACAACAAAAGGTGAAGAGCAAAAATAGATTCAGCTTGGGTTCTGTAGCCCCCATCACGAGGGCAGTGCACATCCTGACAGTGAGCTGCACCATAGAGCTCCTTCTCTGGGAATAAATTTATGCAGTCGTGTATTTATCCTATCATTCCTCCTTTAACATGTTACAGGTGTTATTATATGGCTTTAGTACTACTTCTTATGATTTGGTAAGTGATATTTTGGTTCTGGGAATACTCCATTTTTTTCCTTCATATGAATTAATGGTAATTGCTTCTTCACTTTGTGTTTTCAGTGTTATGAGAAATTTCATAGGTGCATCCTCCTTTCAAATAATAGGGCAAACCTGCAATCCACACAGGTTTGAAATTAAATACAACTGAAATTAAATAGTGCTTTCTAATATCCAACCTCCTTAATTATCTAAACTAATGAAAGTAGTAAAGGTGTATTGATTACCACAAATGTAATAAATGTAAGCATAAATAAATGTGAGTAATAAATTAAAATCCCCTTCAATAAAAATTTATCTAACACCTATATTATGTAAAGTCCAGACAAGTTGGAATGGACCAGTGATGGGCAGACAAAGTAGAGGTCCAATTTAAAAAAAAAAAATCAAGCTATATTTATGTACACTATGATCAGACTTACATTGTGCTTTGTGAACTAGGAAAGGAAAAAATGAGAGCTTTCCAAGCAATCAGATGATAGGAATAACATTCACACAGGTTGGAGAGTAAACTGAGGAATAAAATTGATTCTTATCTACCAAAATATCCATAATGTGATTTTTTTAAAAAGTAAGTTGGCCCATATCTAAATAAAGGAAGCATTAAGTTTAAGGGTGTTCCTTCCCCACCCCACCCCCACCCCCTCCTGCTATTCTCCAACAGTCTTGGATTCCATGATATCTTGCAAACCTCCATAAGGCATGGTGCATGATATGGCCTTACTAGAACTGGCATAAGGGATATGTAAAATCTCCTGCCTGTTTGTTACCCTTTCACCACACTTAGGACAGATGTTCAAGAACTTACATGATTTTAAAAACTATCAGAATTTCTTTGCAGTCTCCACTTTCTTATGGTTTTCACCTATTACAATTCTGGGGGGTGGGGAGGGGAATGCTGTGTTCTGTGGAGTTCATTCCTACTTTATGGCATCCCATCACCCTCCAAGGCACCGTACAAATAGAAATGATGACAATAGTGAATGCACAATTTAAAGCATCTCCTCATGCATAAGCCTGTAAACCACTTTGACACACAAGAGGATCCATTCAGACATAGTGCCAACCCTCTCTGGAGCATAATTATTTGAAGGGTTGAGCACTTAGATATTTCTGTGATTTTGATAACCTACAGTTTCTTGTTCATTCAGATTTTTTTATTGAAACATTTAGAAGAGTCAGCCACTATTCATCCAATATCCCTATTCTCAGATTACTTTTAAAATCAGTCTTATGATGATATTTTCTAATTACTTTTAAAATAAGACTAATTTAAAAGTCGTGTTAAAAGTAGTTCATTCAACCAACCTAAAGATGTTCCTAGCCTGTGAGTTAAATTTGATTAAAGATACCCTTTATAAATAATTTACATTTCTCTCAATAAATTAAAAATTATTATTAAACAGCTATTGCTAATTTCCCATACCTCAAATATTTATTTTCTCCCCTTTAAATTATTTTTAGCACACCTCCATGAGGAAGCTTCTCTTACTAAAGCTACTTAAACTTAATCTATTACTGTAACCATCTCTAGAGATTTGCAACAACTGGTAGACAGTCTACAAATCATCACTGCATCTATTAGATATTAGTATTGAAAAAACATATGAAAAAATAGCGAAAAGGCATGTCAAGATCTTTTCCCGCAAGAAGCATACAGTCTTGCTGAAGAGGCATGAATTACATTACAGAAATAATTTAAAACAAGACAGTACATGATAAACTTGCTAAATTTAGTGATTCATATACAGTTGAAAGTAGTCCATTCTTTCATGGATCATGAGAGAACATGATGCTGGGAATATTAAGGTAAGATTGAAACTCAAGAGTAGTCCTGGAAGTACGTATTATTCAATGATGGAAATAGTACATACGACATAGTGCCTATGATGATAATTAACCTATTGAGTGCAAATACAGAATCCATGTATGGTCAAGGAAGCACAGAGGAAAAGTACTCGAATCAGATGAGAGCAAGGTTATTAACCTCTGCACCACTGATCTGGATAGTTCTTCATTTGGATCTGGATAGTTCTTCATTAGTTGTGAGGCACTGTCCTGAGCACTGCAGGGCAGTCACCAGCATCCCTTTTCTCTTCCCAGTGGATGCCCTAGCACCACCCCTTGATACCATACCCAATTTCTACTCTCATCTTAGTTGTAAAAATCAGTGTTTCCAGACATTACCAAATGCCCCTTAAAAAATAAAACTGCCCCAGTTGAGAATTACTACTCTAGAAGTTTCCAGAAACTTTCAAAAACATATTAAAGAATAAGTAGGAATTTTGCCAGGTCATACGTATGGTTGGGAAAGGAAAGGTAAGAAACAGTGAAAGTAAGGAAAATGAATAGAATGTTCAAAAGCATTTAGTGTTTTCTTTTCAGAATGTAAAGAGTAAGCTTCTCTGGTTCAAATCTTTCTGAAATAATGAAGTACATAAATAGATACACTAGCAAATACACAATATCCATATAAAATTTCAGAAGAGCAGAAGCATATTTACTGGGCCCAGCATGTACTGGGATCTATTGGATTTTGTGGTGCTTCTGAGGTGGTGAGAAAACCAGGCTGCAACCGGGAAGTAATATACGCTGGCAGGTATAGAAAACTGCATGGTGGTAGGTTAGCAGAAAGAGACCTGAATCTCCATTTTCATTAACTTGTTATGATAGATTTCTCTCATTCCAAATAAATATTTACTTCTGTAACTCATTTTGAATTGTCTGTTTTAGAGAGAACCTCCAAGCTGTATACAATTCTATTCCCCAGATCTGAATCGATCCTGCTGAGGAAAGACACTTGCCTTGAATGACTTTGCCAGGAGGATAGGCCTGCACCTGAGTTTTGAATAGAAACCACTCTTACCCCTGCTAAACAGACAAAGATATTGTATTCTAAGTGCAGGAGTTTTGTCTCTGGGATGGCTTAAATGTAGACATTTCCCAACAACAGAGGTAAACTAAATGGGAATATAGATCTTGTGACTTTGTGGTTTTGAAGTATCAGGTATCATCATACTATAAATCACAAATACACTCTCATTGGTCATATGATAGTTATAATCTTAAGGCAATAGCGTTCACAGTCCTAGAACTTATGTGCGATCAATCATTAAAGATAAGCACAGTTCTGAGTATGTGTCAGAATTAAACATAAACCTCAGAATTAAAAAACTGATTCTTAGTCTAATAAAAAATTCTCATTCAAATAGAAACCCTAAATTGCCATTTCCCTTCTTTTGTTTGTTAGATTTCAACCAGGTGATCCCTTCTGAAGGTAGTGTTTTTTATGAGAAACCTTCAAGCTTTCTGACTTTAGATCAATATCACAGACTAAAGAATTTGGTATGTGCTAGTCAGAAGTGTTACGAGAAGCTGGCTGGTGTAGTTGAACTAATTCAGGATTCAAAGTCTGAAGACAAAATTTGACACCCAGGTTCACCACCATCTTGAGAGTCACCAAATAAAATATACATAGAAATATTCATTCTAAGGAATTTCTGGGAGAACTAACTAGCTTCATCTTTAGTCAATAAGACTGAAGAGTACCCTACAGTTAGTCTGTTTGGATTGATTGCTATAGTACTTATCAAATGTTCGATATTTTGAATTTCACTCATGTGGAGTGAAATCACCAATCACCAATCAATCACCAATAAAGCTTACTCAGAACTTATGCAGACCCAATACAGCTACTGTTGGCTGCAATATAGGAACCTTCTCTTGGAGATGAACACCTCTCCTGCATCACGATGATTTGGCATTTCCAGGTATAGGCACAGGAGCTAATATCCTGGGTTACAAAGAACAAAGGTGGCAGGCAGGACCCAATGGGTTTCAATCCTGGCTACAGCTGTGAAGAACTTTTGAAACTAATTTGTGCTTCATCCTTATTTTAAATTAATAAATCAGCTTTTCCAGGTGTGGGGATCATGGAGACTCTTCCCCAAGGGTTGTCACTACACATCTATAACTGAGAACAACTACTTCTTACATCTATTCTCAGAATATGAAACAAAGCATCTTGCACCATCAATCCTCCATCTGCAGACACAGTAGCAAGTGCCTATTTTCTAAGTGAGGCAGACTCTGATAAAGACCAACTTCATACACTGTCCATAAATTGAAGTGAGGACCCATTGCTCTGCATCTTGCCCCATACACAGTCAAACCTGATCTTCTTTCAACATGTTTCTCTTTATAGGAAGATGACTTCATGAGTGCAGAGGACATTTTCACACATATAAACCATGCTGTGGATTCTCAAGAGCCTGAAATTCCCTTTCCAGCCAGCCATAGTCTATTTCTAGGACTTTCAAGATTTCTTTCCTGGGATTTTCTTGGCTAAACCTCTAGCCTGGGGGGTGTAAGGGAAGCTGGTAAAGGCATATCGATGGAATTTAGACAAATGGTATAGAGTGTCCAACCTAGATGTGAGAGGACATACATACTGAAGGACAGAGTTGGGATATGAAGAAAAGGGGCTGAACCTAGATCCCAGGGCAGTGAATGGCCCCCTCTCTCCAGCTCTCATGCTCTAAGATGTAACTAGAAAAACCAGAGAACTAAATTTGAGCCCAGCTTTTGATTCTAAATAAAAATGTTTGTTAGGGAGGGAAGGTAGAACATATTTTGTTTTTTTAAAGTGTTTTTAAGCTTGAGTCACAATTTTTAAGTATTCAGCATATGACATGTGGGTCTCCATTTGTATGCTTACACTAAGCCCTGCAACTGTCAACGTTGAGCCCAGAAAACACATCTTTACCCCTCTTCCTCCAGAAGGTTTTCTTATTTAAAATCAGCAGCCACAGAAGCTTTCCAAGGTTGTATAAATGTAGTGAGAACGTAGTCCATCAGAAATGCTGTCTGGTTTTGTTGCACATTGGGGGTTGTTAACTCTGGCAGTTTAACCAGATTCTTCTATGTTTTCATTGTTGCTTCAGCCTCCCAGTCAAATCCTAATGGGGTAATAAGTCTGTGCCTATGAGATTTAAGGGAGGAGCTCAGGAAAGTGGACTCAAGTAAATCACTAAGTGTTGAGCTGAAAGACAGAGGCCTATGCCCTTTTGACTCATTGTTCAAATCACTTCATTTTGGATTTTTTGGTTTGGTTTGGTTTGGTTTGGTTTGGGTTTTTGGCATGGGGAAGAAAAGGAATGATCTCTGTTTTTCCTCTTGTAATACCTGGAGCAAGCTCACTACCCAGGCCCCATAGGAGCACTGTAAGGAGGATCTCAGAGAATAGGGAGTGTTTATAACCTACACATGAAAATGTATGAAAAATGGTTTTTTTATTCCCTTCATTTGTTAATCTGGCAGGATTTACCAGGGGTTTAAGAAGGGAAACGTGGTTGTGTTTTAAGAGAAGCTACAATAAGGAAGTGGTAGGAGTTGGGCAGAGAAAACCAAGAGCAGAATGAAATTCACACTTTATAAATCTGGCACCAGCGTGTGTGAACTGCTTCATGAGCTCGCCTATACTAGGCAAGGAAGAAGCTTAGAGCATACTGAGCTATTCTCAGGCAGTCATTTCTCCCAGAGGATTAACCAGGCACCCTCAGGGGTCGGAAGCTCCGGAATCCAGGCAAATGCTATGGAGACCACTGAAAGGGTCTCTGCAACTGCGAAAGCAGCTCATTGGCTGTGCACCATGGGGTAGCTGGGCCCTGACAGGAAAAGAAAGTCCTATGTCCAAGCTTCTGTGGAATGTGGCACAGGTCCTACGATAGCGCAAGAGAGCTATGACTCTCTGGTATCCAGTGAGAACAGGCAGGCAGGAAGGAGGCTGATCTGTGATGGAGTCTCATGTAAGGGAGCAGATGCTAGCAAAAAAAGAACCTGTTAGTTTGGTGACTAGTACCACACAATAAAAATGTTCAGTTTCCATCTGCTTGGAGAAGAAGGACCAGTGCCTCCACTGGGAAGCCCACCCTGGTGACACTGAGAATATGCCATGCTAATTGACCTCCCAGGTGCCACCCTTAGGAAGGTGGGACCTCCAGGTTCAGGTAGGTCATCTCTGCTGGTGGCATAGGATAAAGGGGTTGAGGACTCAGCTGGATGTCTGCACTTCAGAGTCAGGGGCTATGATGCAGGAGATTTTCCAGTCAGTCAGAGTCCCTTCTGAGTCTGTGTTTTCTGTGCCCTTACAAGGATCTCCTGAAGGCAGACCCCAAAGGGTTACTTTCCACATCCAAGATCAATTATGAGTGAAGCCAGCAACCCTACTGTGAATTACACAAGTGACTACTGCCTCAACCGAGGACACTGTAGATTATTCTCATTCCATCCTTTCTTCAAGTTCTTTTCTGCACATCAGATATTCTATCTCTGCTCCCATATGTCTGTTATTACCATCAGCCCCAATTATCACTGATATGTGAATTGGTGTTTTTTAAGGTCCTAATGCTACAAAAACTGATATTATGTCTTGGCACTGCTCTTCCACCTTATCTCATCCAGAAATTCACAGGCACAAAAATAAGATGCATGGGTAGTATAAATCCCATCCAATTCTGCATGTGTGAACTGAGTGTGTAATGACAATCTTGGGGAGAGGGAGGTTGGGAAGGGCTTCAATAGAAAAGAATGCTTAGAACTGGAAAGGGAGAGTTTAAGATTGCACAAGCAGCCCAGTTCTCATCACTACAGGGAATTTCTATCTGCTCTTTGTCTCATTTAGCTTAGAATCTGC